>RBNI01003346.1:0-16056 GCA_003990745.1 Jimgerdemannia flammicorona
GTAACTCCAACGGGTGCTTCTATGGTAATGGGTGGACCTTCAAATATCTCCATAAGACTCATTAGGTGACCTTGATGGTTGTCTCGGAGTGGGGTGGTGTGGAAACCTGGCTGAGTGGGTTCGGTTTATTGGCTTCCTACAGCGACGCGGTTGCTGCCGGTAGAGTTGGCTACTTCAGATTCTATCCAGTCAGTATCTTCAGTTGAAAGGCAGGAGAGGCTACCAGCCATTACTCCTTGCAGGTGTGCTATGGCCCAGGGAATATGGCGGAAGATTTGGTGGACATGGAGGGCTCTCTTGATTAGCCGGCTAGTGGTTATCAATTCGGTAATGAGGCCTTCCCGGTCATCTTCTTGAGTCTCATTACAAAGGCGGTATCCGATTTCATAGTCATGCCAGAGGGTCATTCATTCAGTAGTGTCTTTGAGCTGCTGGGTCATTATATACCGGTAGTTGATGAAGTGTCCAAGGTCCTCGGTGTAGAAGTTCAAGTGCTCAGAAGTATCTGAGCGCCAGATGGCCTTCTTGATAGCTTCAAAGATTAGGGTCTTTGGGCCAGGCAAAGGGGTAGAGCGGCGGGAGGTCTGGTTGGATCGGCGAATGGGGGGCATTGTATGATGGATACTTGGTTCTTTGGTACGGATCCCTGAGGCGGAGTATGGTTCCTTAAATAACATGGTCTTCATTTTGGCTCGGATCATCTTGTCTTCTTTTGGGATGATCACCTAATGGGTCAGGCTGTCTATTTGATTGTCACACCATTATGTCGTCTGATCTTAGTAGTCACCGGTACTCCATTGTCAATTGCGTATGTCACACTATATCAGAATTAGCTAAATTCTCTAATAAATCTCTAAAATAGAGAAATATGAGTGAAAATCAACTAAGTCAATCAAAAAACATAACAATAACACCCACTATTCAAGCTTATTATCTATATCGATATGCTGTTTCTTCTTATATATTAAGTTGATAAAATCATTAACATTATGAGATATTGAGAGTATAATGATAACATTAATAGACTTATATGTCTTTTTCCAGATATATTCCATCTGATTCTTCTATTAATCAAATAAAGATTTTTTCAATACTTATGACAGAAATAATATATATTGATATATAGATCTAAGGCTAAAGCTATGCTGTATAATAATGTTGTCTTATAGTAATACTTTAGAAGTTTTGTATATATATTCTCAGCAGTAGTAAGTATTATCTATAAAAAAATAAAAAATAAATTAAAATATATACATATGTATTACTTCTCAATTAATTACTAAATTAGTTCCTAAATTTACAAATAAAATTACTTTCAAAATTATATATATATCTGATTAAAATGTTCACCAGTTTGATATATATCAATAATATCTTCAAGATGATCATACAGCTGATTAAATAGTATAATAACAGCCACTATTAAAGGATACTTCAAAGCTAACATTATAGTTCTCACTTTGGAAAAAGGCTTGAGAAATTAGCAAATTAATTTAAATTGTTACTATATATCTGCTCATTTGCTTATCTATAGTACATAATATATTGTAATATACCTGGCTCAATGGAGGCAAATTATATGCCCCTTTCTCTACTACCTTACCGGTTACAATGGTTTGGTAGGCAGCCTTCCAAGTCCACTTTCCACAATTATTACCCCCTCTACCTCAGGTTGGTTTGCTGTACCTATTGCAGGGCAGTGGGAGGGAGGCAATGGTAATGAGTTGCCCCTTTATTGGTATCAGATCAGTGTCTTCTCCACTTTTTCATGGTTTCTGGTGCCTTTAGCTGTGTCTGGAGTGCATCTGTTTTGGTGTGGTGCCTTCTTTCTTTTGCCGTCACCAACATGGTGGTGTCTCAGTATGTCTCGGACTACGTAGGGAGTTGGCTGACCTTGGGCATCAAGTACTCAGTGTAGGTTACCTGCAGGTCCTCAGTGCCTGTGGTGGGGCCCTCTGGCTTTGGTGAGCTTCCTGGTGAGCATGGTTCTAGTATAGGTGACTGCTTTTTGGGTGTTGTCAGGATGGGAGGGGAGATGGCCATCACAGATAGGAGGAAGGGTGATAATAGTGAACCAGTAGGGTGCCAGGCTGGGGGCAGTTGTTGGGACTGGGGTGGGTGCTGCTTTGGTGGGGCCTTTTGATTGGTGCGGTGTGGTTAGGTGGTAGGTGACACTCTCAGCTTCTTTTGGCAGGTTGGTGGGTTAGGCCCCAGTTGTCAGGGGGGGTTGGGAGGCCCAAGGCTATCCATTTCAGGCATCTTGGCTACACTCAACTGGAACTGGGAGCTGACATAGCAATGTGATCGAGGCCCACAGGCTTGAGTAGTAGAGTATTGGGGGTCTCCTCCCACCTCACATATAAGTCCTTTACTTACCTCAACTGGGAGAACCAGGCCCTACCCACTGTGTTGTACTTTAATGAGAGTTTTTCTTTGCCTGTCGCTCTCTTTGGGGTGGCAGGGGCTATTCTATTCAGCTCGGGCATGGCCTTGTACATACATTGGGTTCTCGGGTGTGTGCTTTCAGTCATTGGCATATGGCTGGGTTTCCCCTGGTAGTAGGGAGAGCATAGTGTGCAGAATGAGGTGCAGGCCAATATAGGCCCTGCTGTGCCTGGCATGGTTGAGCTGCTGGACAATAGCTAGCCTAGGTTAATGGGGAGGCAGTGCTTGATGGGTGGTGGGGGAGGGTTTTGGCCTATATAGTCTAGGTTCCCTTCCAATAAAAATCTGCGGAACTTGAGTCCGTTAAAAAAAAAAAAAAGGAAAAAAGATATAAAAAAAAAAAAAAAAAAAAAAAAAAAAAAATGGAGGCAAATTATAAGGTTGGGGGTTGATGTAGTTTGGCTTAAGCCCCCAGTTACTTTGTTAAAAATAACAAAATGTTCTGGGTGTTTAGTGGTATAATAGTCAAAGCTGGATATCTGCAAGCGATTTCCTTATTGGGATGTGTTCTTGGGTGTAGCGGCGATTTTGTATGTGGCGGACTGGTAATTTTAGCAGTTCTCCTTGTGCGATTTCTGCGTTTGTGTAGCGCGACGATCTCTGTGTGGCGCAATGAACTCCAAAAGTATGCGATTTCTGGTGGATAACTTGATTTGGCGCAGATTCTCCTAAATCGGTGGACTTCTTGAATGTCGCGGATTCTTCTGAATCGGCTCACTGGGAATTGTACTGGCGGCGGATAATTCGGATAACTCGGATAACTCGGATGTATCGGATTCTCCTTGAATCGGCGGTTTACTGGGAATAGAGGATGGCGCGGATTCTTCTGTACCGGGCTCACTGGGAACGGATGAATAACTTGGCGGCGGATAATTCAGATAACTCGGATAATTCGGATGACGCGGATTCTTCCTGAATTGGCAGGCTTCTGGGAAATAACTCGGATTCTTGTCAAAGACTGGCTTCGTTTGCGCGGGGTTACATTGTAGACTGGCTCCACTGCGAAGTTGCGTCAGATAGACTGGCTTGGTGACAAGGATCGGGTTCTCTGGGAATGCGGGATAATTTGATAATGGTGGAGTTCTTCACTCGAACTTGGTGGTATATATTCTCTTCTGAATTTATATAAAGAATACTAATAGAAATTCTCTGAGATTTATCTTCATACTTATAATGAATTCTTGAGTTTATAATAAGTTTTAGTTTCTGCATACTTTTTAATAAACCAGTTGGAGATGGCTTTATATAGTTCTGTATAGTATTATACATTAGCTATGACTTTTTCTAAATCAGAGTTTAGATTATTTAATATTCTGGTAAAGATTCCTTTAGCTGGCTCTCTTAGTTGTACTTTGAAGACTATAATTTACTTTCAGGAAATAAGGTTTCTCAGGACTGCAATTCCTTTAATAGTATTTAAGAATTCTCTTAGATCTTCTCTTAGATATTCTCTAAATATAAGTAGTAGTGATATCATTTTGTTATCACTATCTTCTAGATCTTTCTCAGTATCTGAATCTGTTTCAGTTATTGTTTCTATAGGTATAATAAGTCTTATTAAGCTGCTAAAAGTTGAAGAGAGAATACTTAGTCTTTAAAACACTGAACTTTCCTTAATATTCTTGAGAGTACTAGGTTTAGAGAGTCTGCTGGTTCTTATAATAGGTAGGACTTCTAGAGAGTATCAAAATTAGTGAATGTGATCTTCAAGTTCTTATTTAAGATTGTCAAAATTTTAAATAGAGTTATTTATATTATCTGGTTAATTTGGCTGAGTAGATTTCTTTGTGATAAGTCTGCTAGTACTTTTGGTCTGTTTATGAACTATATATGGTCTTAGTGACTAACTGATAATGATAGAGAGTTCTATACTATACTGGCCTTCTGTTGAGATTTTTCTAATAGTGGATAGTTAGTAAGTCTTAAGATGATTACTTCTCTTTCTATTCAAATACTACTAATGATATTTTCTCCTATAATAGTAGAGATTAGTACTATATCAAATATATCCATTTTGACAATTTGGTTCTTATAAGCTAAAAAGTTAAAAAATCTTCCCAGTTGAGTCTTTAAATATAATATATCCACTCAATAGAGATAAATTATAAGATTGGAGCATCTATATATATATATTGACTTGAGTCTCTAGTTACTTTGTCAAAAAGTAACAAAATGTTCAAAGATTTCTAATTATAAAGATATAAGTTCTCTTATTTATATAATATAGATGATTTTGATAAGTTTATAATTAGGTATCAATTTGGTATAATATGAGATTTCTCAAAATGATGGCAATTCTTTAGACTTTATCTAATAAACAGATTAAAATATTGTAGATTTCTCAAGTTCTTAAGACTTAGTCTAGTAAATATATATACTAAAATTGGATTTTCAAACTATATCTAGCAAATATATCAAAATTAGCTAACTTCTTTTAATAAATAAGTTATATCAGTTGACTGCTTTGTTTGCATAAATAAGTTTACTATAAAGATATATCTTACTAACTAGCTTAGTTATAACAAAATATAGCAGACTTCTCTTTAGATTTAATTTATTAAATAGACCAAAAATGGAGTAGACTTATTTATATCAGAAAGTAGACTGGAGTGTAATTTAGAATATAGCTCACAATCTCTTAAATAGTAGGTATATATTTCTCTTAAGTATTTCAATTCTTTCTAGATTAAGTAGCTCTTGATAGATATAATTCTTAAAGTATAATAAGCAGACTTACTTTTGCTTTTGAATTTAGCTTTTAAGACTGAGGTTTATTCACTCTTATGACTGAGGTATTTTATATAAGTATAGTTACTATCTGGTTACTATCTGAATAATTATTAAATATATAGTAATACTAATTTAGAAAAGTATGACTTGTAGTTTATAAGTAAGAATAGTGTTCTTAAGTATAAATAGTATTCTAAAGTGAAAATATATTCTAGTCTATAAATAGTATTTGTCCTAATTTAGTATATCAGAATATTTAAGTAGTTCATAGTATAAGAGATAACTATATAAAGTATCTATACTAGATATTTTATATATTATCTAACTATATTATAATATTTACTTATTATAATATATATATATATATATATTTAATATTAAGTATCTTATCTTAACTAGTTAAAACTTCTTTAGTTATCTTTTACTATATCTTCTTAATATTTTCTTTATATTTCTTTTTATTTATAAGATTCTTCTAAATTCTTTTTTTAAATTTTAAAATATCTTCCACTCAAGTATATCTAACAGGTGATTTATCATTTTAATATTTGAGGTCATACTTTGAATGATGTCATCTAGGGTTTTGAGAGCTGTAAAGTTGGTTGGCCAATGTCTATAAATTCAAATATTTCAGGATATTTAGGTGACATCAAGCAATATTGAGTAAAATATAAATGCGAGTGCTTATCTTTTGATCTGGCTGGGGTAGTAAATCTTAAATCTGGCTGGGGTTATAAATCTGGCTAGGTTAATAAATCTGGCTGGGGTAATAAATCTGGCTGGTGTAATAAATCTGGCTTGTAACGGAATAAGAAAACAGTCATCATGTCAACAACTCAAGGAGAAATATACATACTTTTATTACCCAAACCTGGCAACACAGAAAATGACGGCGACGACGCTTCACACTTCGTCGACCCTGTTGCGGCTGCTCCCAAGAAGAGGACCGTAAAGATCTCACTGCTGATCCTCGGGTTCATCACCCTCGTGCTTTCGGCCTCTACCTTTGCGGGCGTCGGCTTTTCGCTTGCGTCGCGAGACTTCTCCATCGCAGAGTCGGGGAACTCATCTTGGAGCGTAAATTCGGCTCTCGGTAAGGTGGATCACAACGTCGGGTCCGAGGCACCGGCGGATAAGGTGAATGAGACGGAGGCGCAGGTCAGAGCCAAGACGGAAATGGTTGATCGATTGTATTGTGGTCACTCGCCGTGTCAGTTTTTATTTATGGCATATATTTCTGAGCAAGGTAAAGTGTAGAATATCCTTAATTCTTAGTAGCCTATTCTATTGTGAAATCATCTCATTAACACATTTCCTCTCTGCCGTTGTACGCAGAATCCAAAGCGCAATTGCACTTCAAAAACTGGGCGTTCCTCTCTGGTCTCCTGAATCGCACATTGGTCCTCCCTCAAGTCTACCGCTCGCGTATGGGCGCGTGCCATAAGTTCCCCTTTTTCAACTACTACTCCCCTTCCTTCCTGACCTCCAACGCTGCCTCCTTCTCCTATATCACGCATGCCGACTTCTTGTCTTGGTCGCGCGAGTACCCGCTCCCTGTGACGGCGCAGACCGTATACATGCATCGGCTCGACGTTGAAGAAAAACCGGCCAACTACAAACCCCCTTTGCTGGCCAACCTGAAGGGGAACACGTGTGCCAGGGATCAGTACGGGCTGGACTTCGCGTACGAGGCGTACGAGAACCCTCTGGTGGTGTTCAAGATGCATGACTATTGGAAGGAGGATGGGAAGAAGAAGATGCTGGAGCATGTTCTGGGAACGTTAAATGATCCGGCTGTGACTTTTGGAAGGACGAATGAGACTAAAGGGGACAAGGCTAAGGTGATGATGGTCGATACGTATCTTGTGTGGTAAGCTCAATTCCCTTAATACTGATACATGTCGGCCCTTCAATCCAACCTAATCTCTGCGCAAACGCAATCCACCGTTGCCACTCCACCTGGCAGGGAGCCCTTCGTCCCCAACCCCGCTGCCCTGACCCCCATGGATTACAACGTGCACTGGCAAACCGTTGCCAAGAACATCGCCTCTCAGCTTTCACCATACGTCGCCATTCACTGGCGGATGGAGACGGTCCCCGCAGAGAACCTTCCACAGTGCGCGCGTGACCTCGTTAGCACAATACGCGAGCTTGACGGCATTTTCAACGTCTATCTGGCCACGGATTACCCGCTGCAGGACCATACTGCATCTGCCAACTCGGGCACCTTCCGCAATATCCAGCCACAGCACCGCGAAGCTATTGATATTCTCAAGGAGGCCGTGGGGAACCTCACCTGGGCGTACCTGGTCTTTCAAGGCCCACTTGCGGCGAATAGCACTGTGATCGGGAATCACACTTTACCAGTACCGCTAGATCCCGTTGCCCTCGCCGAGCACGACCGCCGTGCGCCTGGCGGGCGTGCGATACCTGTGGTGATTAAGAAAGATTTTGATAGGGGCTATCTGGCCATATTGGACAAGCTGGTGTCCGTCGAAGCGGACCATTTCATAGGGGCGACACCGCAACAATGCGGGCGTGGGTCCAGCAGTTTCACGGCACAGATCATAAAAATGCGCGCGGCGAGGGTAGGCAAGAAGGAAGAATAGGATGAAATGCGGTCATTTCTGTGGAAGGAATAGCAAGTGGGTGATAGATGGGATTGGATCATTTGTGTTGAAGGTTCGACGTGGTTTTGATTTGGTAAATTTATTTATAGCATTGTAATGACACTAGACAGGTTTAGTGGTAATATCAGGCTCGCAAATACCCTTCGCATAATTCGCCCAATATTGTTGGTTGAACCATGGGCAATCATACTGGCTGTTGACGAGTTTAACCAGCTTGTTGATAGTAGCTGAAGATTCTCAGATAATTGGTGGGCTAATGTGCACGACCCCGACTCATACTACTGTGATGGGAATTGTGGCTGGGACTGACGCCTGGCTTATCAAACAAAATAAAAGTGCATGTGATATTAAAGCCTCAACTCACTAAATTATAAGCTTTACGTACCAAAATGCCCTTATTTGCCTCCGCCAGGCAAGTCACGCATGCGCCAGGGGAAGCCGATGAGCTGGCATGCCTAGTAGGTTAACAGCACCTATTCGGTGTTGTGAGGCAAAGAGAGGGTGCAGAAGGATTCCGATCAATGAGGGCAAGGATCAAAAATGGACGTGAATACGCGACGAACATAACAACAGAACCGCCTAATTGTCCGCGCAACGAAACAACCTGCAAAAGGTTGGAAATCCTAGTCAACGAACTTGGCAAACATGGTCGCTCGTGAAGACGTTGGTCCACCGAACCAAACCATAAATTGATAACGAAAGAGAATCGTGACTTACCGTCGCACGATATAGATTTCCGTAAATCACTCTTGCCGAATCATATGCATCCTTGTTCATTGCAAGCTCGCTTCACAATTATATTCCGCCAGTTTCATCCAGGACTAAATTTATTTACCACTTATGTTTTTCTCATGTAGCACACCATTAGAATGGCACTGTTCCTCATCCACACGACTGTAAAGCAGATAAGACATTTTGAGGCCCCTCTGATGTCCACAGTGATAGGGATGAAGTATTTTTAATGTTGATGTGAGTAAGGACAAGATAGCATACTATGCGATGAGGTAGGATCATTAATGGACAGGAAAATAAAGGAAAAGAAATATACCATTAGCACCACTGAGTAGCGCAAGCCTATCCAACGCCATAGTCAGGTTGACATCGACTACCTCTGCCCTCCTCTATATTCTTATCAGCCATCGATCGCCACGCCCCCTACTCTTCATCACTTCACCTCTAATGTTCACCAAATAACTCTCTCACCTGCTTACAAATGTCATAGAAATCTTCTTATCGCCCAGCCTCCCTATAACAAATCGAATATGTGACGCATGCTTAGTAGAACCCTGTTAAGCTTGAAGCTCCGGCGCTCCGCTGTTGTACCAACGAGATTGACGGTACCGTGCTCGATGAACAGAATTATCAGCTTGGCTGTGAAAGGCAACAGCGAACGCGCTTCTTAACCACGGCGTTATTGCAACTACCTTCAGGAAGTGGGGAACCTCATCTACGAGATCAAGTGAGCATTCGTCGTCTTGATGAGAAGTGAGAGGTAAAGAAATGGAATAATGATGAGTATGTAGTTTGGAGTTGGCTGTGGGTAGAGGGTTCTTTGGTCGTTGCAAATCAAGTTCTTCGCTCCTTTTCGTTGCGTCGGGAAGATATTGCACGTCGCGACATCGCCGTGTTTGAGTGGCGTGTCGCGAATTTGTTCTGAACCGGATGAAAATTAGTCAACAATGGTATGCAATTAGTAAAGCCAGCCAATAGCCCTCGGGACCGCTTTAGTAAGAGAAACGGTAAAGGTCTCCTGCCTCTGTCTCTTCGTTCCCCAGGTCATAAATACCACCGTTATTGTGAACTCGTTTTTCTCGCCTCTTGGCCGGCATTTGATTTGAGGCGCACAGATAGAAAAATCTACTAAAAGGCAATGGCCGTGGGTAGTGTAACAATTACAAGGCGGGGCAGCTATGCCAATTGGCTTGAGCCCCCAGTTATTTAAATGGTTGTCTCAGTGAATCTTCAGAGTTATCTTAAACAGAAAGGTCTCTTCTTTGAACTTGGTGGCAAATCTTCAGGCTTAATCTGGTAAGCAGACCAAAATCAGCAAATTTCTCTAGCTTATATCAGAAAGTAGATGGAGTGAAATCAGGAAGAAGTTCACAATCCTAAGTATTATAATTCTTTCTTTAAATTAAAACGATTCTTAGCAGATTTATCTCTCAAAGTATATTATAGGTAGATTTTTCTTTTGCTTTTTAATTTAGATTTCAGACTGAGGTTTATTCACTCTTAACTTTGGAGATATTTTATCTAAGTATGGTTACTATCTGGTTGCTATCTGGATAACTATAAAATATATAATAAGATAAATTATAGAAGATGTGACTCTTGGTTTCTTTAGAGAATAGTATTTCTTTTAGAGACAGTATACTCTTAGAGAATGATATATCTAGTAATTTGATTCAAATTTAATTTGAACCCTATTTTTTGAAATATAATAACTCGATTAAAATACATCCAAATTCAGTGATCTTTAGCTTGTTAGATTTCCCTATATAAGAGAAATCTAACAAGCTAATAATTGTTAAATTTGAATATGTTTTCATCAAGTTACTATATTTCAAAAAATAGTATTCAAATTGGATTTGAATTGATTTAATTCATTTAGGAGCACTAGTTATATCCTTAGGAAATAATATGTCTCAATTTAATATAAATTAATAGTATATATATATAAGTAACTATATAGACGTCCCTTTCACTTCTACCATTCAGGTGACACAAGATTTGGACAACACTTTCTGTGAAGTTTTTGGTGAAAAGCGACTATCAACATGGCAAGCAACGAGTATTCTGGTGAGCGTGGCGGCCAGGGAGGCAGCCATGCCTTCGATTGGCAGCAGGTCGGGAGGAAGAGAGGGGACGGTTTGGGGATGCCAGGGCCCTCTGTGGTTGGCAGCGGCGCTGGAGGAGGAGGAAGAGGTGGGCTGCGACAGAGAGGTGGGGGGAGGACGACCTTTGCAGACAAGGTCAGAATGGGGTCGATGGCAGCAGGGCTCGATAGTTGGTTGGGACTGGGGAAGGTGACGCCGGTTTCGGGGGGAAGGCAAGGGGGACCCCCCATGGGAGCTTCAGGCAGTATGGGGGGAGAGGGAGTAGGGGGAGGAGATGTGACTGCTGATGGGGCTGTGACGGCGAATCTGGAAAAAAATCCAGATGTGACGGTGGTCGGCGGATCAGGACAGAAGGAGGGCACCAGGCCCAGGGACCTGGCAGATGGGGTGACGGGTATGGTGTCGGCACCATTACTCAAAAAGTCGTGGTCGGAATTCGCGGTCATATTGTGCTTCCGTGGCTTAGCTGTGACTGCGAGGATGATTCTGGGGCTGGTGGTGCAAGAGGTGAAGGGGGTGGCGACAGTCAAGTTCCTGAAGGGGAAAGAAGGGATTTGAAATTGGGTTCGAGGAAGAGGTGTCAATGTTGGAGGCTGTGGAGAAAGGGGTCGCAGTAGGCGGGGTGGTAGTTCCTATGGCGAGGTGCATGCGCTGGGACCCACGAGTGGTGCAGTTGACGGTGCTGGATCTTTCTACGGTATCGTGGGAGAGGGCCAGAGAGCTGATTGTGGAGGTGGTCAAGGAGTATGGTGATATTATTGACATCGGGTTCAAAGTCTGGGAGGGTACGGATCTTAGGACGGGAGATGTTGATATCAGGGTACGTCTGTTTGGACGGGAGAACACCGGGAAGACGAGGGACTGGCCAGCGACTCTCAAGTGGGGACCAGTTGAGTGCAGGGTCTCCCGGGTGAAAGGGACGCCAGAGGAAGAGGAGGATCTACTGGAGGCTCTTGAGGATCTGATGGGAGCTGTCGAGAGGAGACATTTGGCTTGGAAGGAGTATGAAGCCAAGACGGTGGTGGAAATTGTGGAAGGGAAGAAAATCAGGATGGACCGAGGAACCTGGGAGAAGATACAGGGGAGACGAATTCAGAAGGAGCTGTTGGCGAAATTGGGAGGTGGCACGGCGGAAAGTGAAGTGAGAGGAGGTGGAGTAGGATTGCGGGAGAGTGACTGGGCCGGGGAGCCCAGAGAAGTTCAAGAGGCGACCCAAGGAGGCCTCGGTGAGGGAAGGCAGAGTGGCGGGGTGGAGGATGCCGAAATGAGTGTGGAGGTTCAAACGTGGTATGAGGTCCCGGGAGGGGCCGGAGGTGAGGAGGAACTTCTCGATGTTCTGGAGGAGGAGTGGGACGAGTCGGGAAGGGGGAACGTACTGGTGGTTCCTGTGGTAGGGATGGAAGGGAATGCCCGGGGTGCGGAGGCAGAGGTGGAGGAGGAGAAGTGGTTATGGAAGACTCTGAAGGGGGTGGCAGCAGAGGAGCTGGGCGGTGAAGACTTCCGGGTTATGAGTGATAGGCACTGGGAGGAAATTCTGCATGGTGAGGAGGTGCCAAAGAAGGTCCGGAATGAAATTCTAGCAGTGCTCTTGGAGTCTGTGGAGTATCAAGTCGATGATCAGAGGGAGGAGGAACTTCGAGTGGTTGCGAATAACAGGGCAGCTTACTTGTGGAGCTCGAAGAAAGGGCTGGAGAAGTGGGAAGTCGTGTGCAAGGAGTATCGGACAGAATTCGAGGTAGTAGATAGGGTGGATTGCCAGGAAATCTTGGCGGCACTGGATGCCCAGGAAGGGATGGAGGATGAGTTGGAGGCAGCACAGCGCCTGGATCTGGAAGGGGACAGGAGGAGCATGGAATTCTAGATCATGATCTCTCTATCAAACATTATTCAATATAAACAGTACAACTAGAATCTTCTCTTTGAACGTTAATGGGTTAAGGGGGGCAACACGGCATCTAAATATCTTTGGCTGGTTGAAGGGTCTGGAGGCAGATATCTTCTTATTACAGGATGTGTGATACAAGGTGGATGTGGACCTACTGGAATGGACTCGGGAATGGGGTGGGGTGGCTGTTTGGACTGGGCAGGTGGGCATCTTGGTTAGAAAAGGGATGGGGGACATTGGGGACGTTGGGCACTGGGGGAGTCGGCTGGTATGGGGTGTATGGAGGAGACTGGGTTGGAATCCTCTGACTGTTGGGTCTTGTTACTGCCCAGCTGAGAGAGGGGAACACATAGATTGGATCAGGGACTTGCGGGAGGCAGGGGTCTTGGGGGAAGTGGGGGTGGACTGCCTGGGAGGGGACTTTAACATGGTGCGTGATATTGTGGTGGATAGGACTGATAGGGGAAGAGGGATGCATGGGAAAAGTGGAGGGTTGGAAGATTGGATGGAGGTAGAAAGGTTGAGCTCGTTGGTGGACTCGGGGCGACAATTCTGGGTCAATCGCCAAATTTATACTCACTGGGTGGCAGGACTGGGATCCAGGATTGACTGGGTATTGATGGCGGAGTGCTGGGGTGGGGATATCTGGGCGACGCTGGAGGTGGTGTGGTGTCCATGGTCTGATCACTGGGGGTTAATTGGGATGGGGAGATTTGGGGGAAGTAGGGATGGGCCTGGACATTGGCAGCTCAACGCTTCTTTATTGGAGGATGGTTCTTTATGGGCGGACTGGGAGGAGAAGGCAGCAGTGAAGATAATTAGATGGAGGGAGCAGGGTTTGATAATTGGGGACTGCTGGTGGAGGCTGAAGTCGAGCGCTCAGAGGTTCTGGAGGGATGCAGGGAAAGGAAGGAGCGCACAAAGGTGGAGGCAAGTGCAATGGGCTTCATGTAGATTGGTGGTCCTTCTGGAGAAATGGGCAGTGTGGGAGGAGGGGGATGGGGTAGCTGATTGGCGCATTCTGCGGTTAAAGAAGGAAGTCGAGGAGCTGAAGGGGGTGTTACGAAGGGAGGAGGAGAATCAGTTGAATGGAATGGTGGTGAGACTGCGGTGGCAGGGGTTGGAAGAAGGGGAGCGACCCACGAAATTACTCTCCTGGCTGCTTCAGGCACGAAGGACCAGGCAGCAGTGGGATGGTATCTTGGATGAGGATGGGGAGATGGTGATGGGCACGCCTGAGATTTTGGGATTGCTGCAAAACCGCTGGGGAAATTTGTGGAGCGAGGAGGAGGGAGGTGAAGATGTATGGAACATTGAGCAGATGTTGGAGGACTGGCACCCGGACCCAGCTCTGGGGCTGGGGACGCTGGGGGATCCCATACGTAGAGAGGAGGTGTGTAAAGTCCTGGCATCGACAAGTAAAGGGACTGCTCCGGGGGAGGATGGACTACCATGGGATTTCTGGAAGAGAATGGTTAAGGTGGAAGGGGTTTTGGAGGAGATTACTGCAATGTGTGATGAAGTTATTTGATTCGGTGCTTGGATTGGGGGTCAGCGCCTAGGACTGGTCTCCCTGCTCTTCAAGGACAAGGGGAGAAAGGAGGATTGGAAGAGTTGGTGGCCGATTATGCTCCTTGACATGGACCACAAGTTGGTGATGAAGATCTTGGTGAACAGGCTACAAGGGATTGCTCAGCACATTCTGGGAGTGGAGCAGCGAGGGTTCATAGGAGGTTGGTTGATACGAGATGGAACTGCTTGGGTCCATGGAGTGATCGAAGGGGCTCGGGCAGATGGGGTTGATGGCCGGTTGGTATTCCTGGACCAGGAGAAGGCATATGACAGGGTGCGGAGAGTCTGGCTGGAAGGTGTCCTGAGACGTATTGGTATTCTGCTGGATTTTCGGAGAGCGCTAATCAGCCTTTTGGAGGGCAGTCAAGCAGCTTTGGTGGTGAATGGCCACAGGGGAATGAGCTTCCCGCTAGGGCACGGAGTGCCACAAGGGGACCCATTGTCCCCCATCCTATATGCCCTGTTCTTGGAGCCCCTTCTGGACAGGATCCGGCACCGAATTGGGGGTTTGAACATTTTGGGGATTAACTGGAAGGTCGGAGCCTTTGCAGATGATATGGTGGTCAGTCTGGGTTCTTTTATTGATGTGGAGGAGCTGCGCAGGACTGTGGAATGGTATGAGAGGGGCTCGGGAGCATGGCTTAACTGGCACAAATGTGAAACTATGGTTCTAGGAAGGGGAATAGCTGGTGGCAAAGTGATAGGAAGGGTGGTTCCTGCTGGAGAACCAGTCCGGTACTTGGGGATATATTTCTCGGTGTATGGATCTCTACTACCTCGAGTATGGTGGGAACAGCAGCTCTTGGCATGGGGGAATAGTCTGTTGGGGTGGGGTGGCAGGCACATATTCTTGGCAGAAAGAGTGATGGTGCTGAATGTGTACTGGTTGCCTAAGCTGTGGTATTTGGGGTATCATTTGGACTTCCCAGCTTGGGTGGTCAAGCGGCTTCTGAAATTGGCAAGGTCGTGGATCTGGGCAGAACGGAGGAGCCAAACTGGCTGGGAGACTCTGGCGCTACCAGTTGACAGGGGAGGGCTGGGCTTGGTGGACTTGGCCAAGCGTCTACACTGCCTGAGGGCTTGGTGGTTGAAGAGAGCTAGTGAGTTGCGAGGGGGGGAATGGGTGCCTCTTATGCAGAGAGTGTGGGAAGTTAGGTACTCCCCTTGTGGCACGACTGGTGATCTGTTGGCGCTGGTGGCTTTGGATGGTAGTCAAAAGATGCGCTATAAGGGGTTTTGGTGGGGAGTGGTGGACAGTGCAAGACGAATTGGACTTAGATGGCAGAGTGATGAGGGGGAGGAGGAATGGGCACCGCGGATGTGGAGGTGGGATCGGCTGCTGGTAGGTGGTACTTTGGTGGAAGATTTTCAGCTTGGCGATGGTATAGAATGTCTGATGGGTCCGGGGGGAGATGCTTGGCCCGAGGCTTGGCAGCAGGCTGGGATTGGAGAGGAGTGGGACTGGAACGGGGTTTGGATTTGGAGCAAGCAGGTGTCGTGGTGACTTCCCCCCAAGTTCTGGGTGATATGGTGGAGGTTCTTAAGGCGGAATATGATGCTGAACTATCGGTCAGGGCACTTGGTGCCAGGGGGCATGTTTGAATGTGAAGAATGTTTGAATAGGGGTCAGGAGGGGGGTGTGGTGCAGACACCTGAACATTGGCTTAGAGAGTGCGAGGTAATGGAGGACTTTTGGGACATTATTACTAGTGGGTTGGGGCTACGGCCTTTGACAGAGGGGGAGGGAGGGAGATGGGGGAACCTTCGGAGGAGGTTAGTGGATGGGGCTGGGGATGAGTGGTTGACTCTGGGTTGGGCCCTGGTGATTTGGGTAGAGATGGCAGATCATTGGCGACAGGTCTTTGAGGAGGGCCAGCCAGCTACCACCGCAGCAAGGGTAGCGCGCTGGGAATGGTTAATACTAGACATTTTGAATGGTTGGTGGCAAGGGTGGGGG
>RBNI01003347.1:0-16056 GCA_003990745.1 Jimgerdemannia flammicorona
AAAAAAAAAAAAAAAAAAAAAAAAAGACACTTGTAGTACCAGATGTCTTATCAAGATGCCTAGACCTTACTACAATCATACAGGTCACCTTGGCATCAGAATTCCTAGACCAAATTAGGTAAGCTTATAAAGAAGATAAAGTTGCTATTAGAGTTTTCTCAAATAAGCTCAAGGATACATATACTGTTAAGAACAACCTGATCTATCATTAAGATCAAATCTATCTACCTGAAAACATAAACCTATGCTACAAGGTTTTGCAAGAACACTATGACTCTCCTCTTATCAATCACCTGAAAATTGAGAAGACTGTCAAGAACATTCAATACCACTACTATTGGCCAAGCATAGTCAAGGAAATTAAGAACTATGTTACCAGCTGTGATCTATGTCAGTGCAATAAGTCTACCAACCAAGCACCAGCTGGTTTACTACAACCACTGCCAATATCCACTAAGAAATTCAAGCAAGTTACCATGGACTTTGTAACTCAACTACCATGAACTCAATCTGGTACTGATGCTATTGTCATATTCATTAACTGCCTGACCAAGACTATGATTGCTAAACCAACCACTATCAATGCTACTGTACCTAAGATTACAAGAATCTTCTTCAAGTCCATCTTCTATTACTATGGCCTACCATAAGTAATTATTAGTGATCATGACCCCAAGTTCATTAGTCACTTCTGGCAAACTCTCTTCAAGATCCTGGGATCCCAATTGGCTATATCTACTGCCTTTTACCTACAAACTAATGAACAAACTGAGTGCATGAACTAAACTCTAGAACAAATGCTTAGAAACTATATTTCTTATGAGCAAGATGATTGAGACCACTATCTAACTTATGTAGAGTTTATATATAATAATGCTATCCAATTATCTACTGGTCTTTCCTCTTTCTGATTACTCTATGCTCAAGATCCCAAGACCCCTACAAGTCTATTCACTTTTTTTTTTTTTTTTTTTTATAGTCACTTGGACTTTGCCATTTATTGCTAATCTATTAATAAGGTTACAGTATCACCTCCCACTACCTGATCCCCATAGGGGAGCCCCTCCCCACATCATTGCAAATAAAGACCACTTTCTCACCTACTACTCCAACCCTCCCCTCACTCTGCTCACAGACTTTCTCTACTAAGCAATACCTATGACTACCCTGCAAATCCCAACCAAGTCACCAGCCTGTCAAAGTGTCTTCTACAAGCCTTTGCCATCATAACAGCCAGACCCTCAAGCCCAGTCTCCTTCTATCCTCAAAAACAAATAACCAGTGACTGGCCAGCTCCATCCAAATCACCAAAACCCAACCTAAGATAAGCCACTCCTTCTCCACTCCCCCTACCAGTCTATCTCTCAAATCCTCCCACTGACTCCATGCACCATCCCCCCTACATACTATCTCCAAACAATCCCCAACAGCCCACCAAAAGTCACTAAGTACTTCACACTCTTCTAGCCAATGTTCAGACATCTGCACATATCTCCCTTCCTGCCCTACATTGTAGCACTCCTCACAGTCGAAGCTACCCCCCTCAATAAGGTGACTTGAGCAGAAGTTGAGCATTACATTCCTCCTCAGTATATGCCACCAGACTACTCAGTACTTCATCAATATCCACCTCCCTCATCTCAGCACTCCAGGCCAAACTCCATACCAGTTCCACTCCTCTCTAATACCCACTAACTACTATCTGCTGGGCTACAGATCCTGGCCTGGCCCCCTTTGGCACTCTATCCTATCTCTAATATTGAACTCAATTAAGAGAATACCTCCCAGCAACACTTAGTCCCATCTCAACATCACCAGGTCCCAAGCCACCTCCCCTTCATTTTCCTGTTAACAAATTTCAATACAGTACACCCTCTCTACTACCTCCCACCAGAAGCCTTTGTATCTCAATTGTCCAGTATTCTGAAGTCCAACCAAGGATAGTAGGTCTCCTGTTAAGCCTCTTGGTGAGGACCTCATCTCTCAGACCTTCTGCAATAGGAGGACCCAGCTATTCCCTCTCAACTCCACCACTCTCTTTAACCATTATGCTCTCAAGCAGTACAGCCTCTTTGGAAAGTCAATCAGCCCAAGTTCTTCTCTCACTGCTGGTAAGGATAAGACCTCCCAACTGATCTGACTCCTTCTCCCAGCCCAGATCCACCCCTTGGCTAGTTTCATCAGTCTCTTTACCACTTAGACTGAGAAGTCCAGATGGTAAGCCAGATACCACAACTTCAGTAGCCAATAGACATTCAAAATTAAGATATGCCCTGCTAGAGACAAGTGGCAACCTCTCCAACTCTACAGGGCCTCCCTCCAGATTACAACCCTCTGCTCCTACCAAAGTCTCAGTAGGACTGACCCATATACTGACAAATAGATACTCAAGTACTACACCACCTCTCCAGTAGAGATGATTGTTCCAATGACATCCCCTCTCACTAGGCCATTGCCTAACACTATTGTTTCACATTTGTGCCAATTGCATTTAGCCTCAAAGTTCTCCTCATACCACTCCACCATCTTCTTGAGATCCTCAACATCAGTGATTGATCCCAGGCTGACCACCATATCATCTGCAAAGGCACCAACTTTCCACCCAATTCCAAAGATAGAGAGTCCCACTATCTTCCATCTAATTCTGTTCATTAGAGGTTCCAGGGAAAGAGCAGACAGAATGAGAGACAGTGGGTTCCCTTGGGGCACACTCCTACCCAGGGGAAACAATACCCCTCTATGTCCATTACATATGAGTGCAGCCCGACTCCCTTCTAGTAGGCTGATCATTGCTGACCAGAACTGGTGTAGTACCCCAGTCCTATCCAATACTTTCACCAGCCAGACTTGCCTCACCCAGTCAAAAGCCTTCTCCTGGTCCAGAAAGACCAGTCATCCATCCAGTCCACAAGCTTGCACCCCTTCAATAACTCTATATACCCAGGCTGTGCCATCCCTAATGAGCTGGCCTCCTACAAAGCCCCTCTGTTCAACACCCAAGACTTGCTGGGCCATCTTCTGTGGTCTTATGACTACCACCTTAGTTACCAACTTTCTGTTCATATCTAGCAGTATAATTGGCCACCAGTTCTTCCAGTCCTCTCTCCTTCTCTTGTTCTTATAAAGCAACATCACCAGCCACAGATTCTGCTCCCCCACCCATCTTTCTGACTATAGTATAAAATCACACAATGCCATTATCTCACTCAATATCCCTGGGACTCCCACCATCTTCTTCCAGAAGTCCCAGGGCAGACCATCCTCTCCAGGTGCCATATCCAGCATTGTCACAGCAAGAACCTGGTGGATCTCCTTCTCTTATACTGGCAATACTAAGTCACCCAGCCCTTCTGCCTGTGGGGGATACCAATCCTCTAATATCTGGTCAATGGTAGCAGCATCAGCCCCACCCTCCTTCTTACTCCATAATCCACTCCATCACTCCTTTAATGATCCAAGAATGTCTTGTATACCATGCACCAGTATACCATCAGAGTCTAGTACCCCCTCCCACCATTGCTTTGCCCTTCTCACCTGAAGGGCCCTTGTGAGATACTTTGAGGGCCTTTCCCCTTCCTCCAAACCCTGCCAATGAAGCCATGCTGCCAAGCTCTGCACCCTTGCCTATTTCACTTCCCACAACATCTGTTGTAATTCTCCAACCTCTATTTTTGTCTGCATTAATCTCTAATCCTCTCCCCCCTCCAACATCACTAGCTCTGCCAAATCTTCCAAGAGTCTAGCCAGTCTAGCAGAAGTCCATCTCACCCATCACCTCCTCTGTTTCCCAGCCTCCTTGCCAGCCTCACTCCAGTAGACCCTGGCCATCTCTTTCATCCTCATTCACCAGACACCAACTGGGGCACCTTCCTGTCTCCAGCCCTCCACCCTTAGTTGAATGTCCCCAGCCCACTTATCCTACTGTACTCTATCATCTAATAAAGAGGAATTGAGGCACCAATGTCCAGGCCCATCCCCACTCCCCCCAAAATGTCTCTGTCCTAACAGCCCTCAATGATCTGAACATGGACACCACTCTATCTCTAGTGACTTCCAAACATCCAAACCCCAGCAGCTTGCTATCAAAATCCAGTAAATCCTCATCTCCAGGCTCTCTGCTCAATGCATGTATACCCTCCTATCCCCCAACACTCCTTGCCAGTATCTATCAGAGCACTTAGCCTTTCTACTTCCTCTCATGCCACCAGCCCTCTACTCCTACCCTCAGCTCTCTGTCCTCTATCAGTTCTATCCACCAGTATATCCCAGACCATATTGAAGTCTCTACCAAGCATATCCACTCTGGTCTCTGCAAGGACCCCACTCTCCTGGAGACCCTTCACCCAATCTACATACTCACTCCATACAGCAGAGCAGTAACAGGAGTCTACTGTAACCAGCTCCCAACCTATATGTGTCTACTCTCCCCAGACCAATCTATCTCCCCAGCTCCTCATATTGTATATCTCCCCTCTGTCTCTCTGGACCAGAATTCCAACCTTGCCCTTTCAAACTGCCTCACCTCTCCATTTCTTCATCCATTTCAGTCTATCTAAATCATCCTCACATCTGACCTTCTGTAGTCTCCCCTCCAGTCTAGTCAGTAGCTTATGTTCCTGTGCTCTTTCCTACTACCCCTTGTCCACTTGAATCCACTTCTCATCCACTATCTCCAAATGTATCAACTTCACAAAAGCCTTCCAAGCCTTCACCCACCACTCTACAGCACCACTCAGCTCTTCTAGCACTTTCAATAAGTTCTCTTCCTCCTCCTCACTCTCCTTCACTCTTGTCACCTTGTACAAGATTGCCCCACAGACTATTACTAATGGCCAGTCTCTTGCCTTCCCAGTAGCTTTCTTTTCTACCAGCCAAATCCTCACATCCACATCTCCAGTCCTGAATGAGGTCTCTTCTCAGACTCTAAATCTGATATCCACTACCTCTCTATACTCTGCTATGACCTCCTCAACTCTCCTTCTCATCTCTACCACTGTTACTGTGGGCACTCCTTTCACTAGCAGTTACACCACCCAAGGATCCCATCTCAGACAACATGCCATTGGAATACATACCTTCTCAACAGTCAATCCAGCCTTCAGTGTCTCCTCCAAAGGCCCAGCCTCCTCAAAGTCCACCTCCACTCTCTCTAATTTCTTCAGAAACTTTACTGATACTGCTCCAGCCTCCTACTTAATAATAAGCCCCAGTACCATTTTCACTGTCACCACTAGGCTCTAGAAGTATAGTATAACTGTGAACTCCAAGATTGACTTCTTGAGTAATGGGGCCACTGCCAAGCCCATTATACTATGTATCTGCCAAATCCCCCTGCCTTCCAAGCCCCAACTACTCAGCCCTACTATCAGTAGTCATATCTGGATTTTTTTTCCAGATTGGCAGTCCCATTGCCATTAGCTATTACTGTAAGAGGGTTGCTTTTTAGGGTAACTGTTACATAGTTCTAGAAGGGTTTTCTGGAAGTTCTGGTTATTCTGGAAGACCATTTTCTTATGGTCAAGATCAATTTCATATGGAGTATGTCCTCTACACTTATTGATTTCTAGATCGGGTTGATGTCTCAACCAAAGTCCTTTTTCGGACTAGTTCTGGATGTTCAGGATTTTCTGTATTTCAGGAAGTTCAAGAAACTAAGACCAGCTTAGTTGAATTGGCATATTACTGCAGACAATACCCAATTAGGAAATTTCGTGATGGGGTTAGGAGTGGGACCTAACGGGGAGCAGATTTACTTAAAAGTGGTTTGTGGGTTATTAAATAGGTTTATTTGCTATTCATGATATTGCTATACTAGGAGTAGTTGTGTGAAGGGATATTGTAGGGAAGTGCTCAGGAATGTTCTTGTGTATTCGAGTCTGAGATTCTGAGGTCTGGGGGAGGGGGTATTTATACTAGTGAGGGGCTATCTGGATTATACTAGATATGGATATAGTACTAAGTGCTTTGCTGAGTCGGAATGCAGTCACATAGTACAAGAGTGATCTGATATGTCCAGAGATTGTCTGACTGCTGAGTCAGTTCACAGTTACATCGTATAAGGCTAATCTAACTGTACTATGACTGCTAAGCTATTTATAGTTTTAGGCACTATCTGGATAGTCTTCAATGACATCACTATTGATGACATCATCTCTGATGAAGTAGTTATCTAAGAAGAGTGGTTCGCAGATTACTTCTCCTTGTTGACTGAGGTAATAATACATTGGAACTTCATCTCTGTCCCACAGGATAGCATCATCTGTTTCATATGCTAGATAAGGTGTTGGGGGGCAAAGAAGTGGTGCATCATCTTCATTTTCATCAGATTTGCTGTCTGCATACCTTCTGTAGGTTACAGCACTATGAGTTAGGAGTTTGTAGTATGCTGGCGGCTGTGGTTTATGTCGCTCATACTCAGGTAGTGGGGTGGTTGGTTTGGTCTCAAGAGTTGTCTGAAGGTACAGGTTGTGTTCTCTGGTCTCTTCGTTGTAGTTGAAGTAATTGGGAGTGAATACAGGTTGGTATTTATACTAGTAGTCATTGTCCCAATAAGTCTCATAGGTAGTTATGAACTGTTGTAAGTTTATTGGTAAAGTTGGTGGTGTGATCAGAGTTGGCAGAGATCCTTGGC
Organism: Jimgerdemannia flammicorona; assembly: GCA_003990745.1. Taxonomy (NCBI): domain Eukaryota; kingdom Fungi; phylum Mucoromycota; class Endogonomycetes; order Endogonales; family Endogonaceae; genus Jimgerdemannia; species Jimgerdemannia flammicorona. The sequence goes on from RBNI01003347.1 coordinate 6,632, forward strand.
TTGAGATCATATTGGCATCAGAGGGATCATTGTCTTCTGCTTCATCTTTATCGAAGTGGATTATATTGTAGATGTCCTTCATGGCATATCCAACTTGGGGCATTTGCAAGATGTGGTCGTTGGGGTGTGGGAAGGTTCTGTTGGTAGTCTGAACATATTTGAGATACTTATAGTTGAGTTCTTGTATCATGTCATCGATTTGGCCATAGGATAGGGTAGCAACCATTTCACTGGTAGTAATTCAGAGACAGGAAATAAAGATGCTATACTCATAAAAGAGTTCTCAGTATTTGTGGGCAATGAGCTTCTGGTGTTGAGACATCTGGGTAATGTCTGTATCATAGTAGTATTCGACCATGTCTTCCAAGAGGTGGCTGATCTGGTAGTAGCTTGAGATTTGTCCAATCCAATGGGCCTTGTTAAGCATATTCAGGGCGTTCCATCAGGCTTCCATGAAGTAGAGCAGTGCTAGGCTATGGATATTCATGAGGGGCAGAGGGGGTGTGGCTCAGTTGATAATGGCATTCCAAATGTCAGTATAGATGCAGTTGTAGATCTCAGTGGTCATGTTTGTGTGTTTGGAAGTTGTAGTTGTTATTTGTTTTGGTTCTGTTTCAATGCATCTTGGGGCTCGGTATATATGCATTTGTTCTTAATTGGTAAGATTTCATTTGTGTGAATCTTATATTCTGTGACTTCGTATTGACTCAGCTTTGTGTACTGTGACTTCTGTTTGACTCAGCTTCATGATTGCACAGGTGATTTCCAGGTTTGTTCAGAGGTCGCATGCAATTTCAGTGGCTTATTTGGAGGGTGACATGTGATTTCTGTGACTTGGAGGTTGTGCACTTACAACTCTCCCCTTCTTAGCATTTGACGTCCTCGTCAGGGCCTTCTAATTTTGTTCTAGTGTTGTTATACCATTTGGGAGGCCAAAAGTCCAGTAAAGTCCATTTTTTCAGAAAGTGGCATGCTCATAGTACAGTTGCCTAATGCGTTGGATTCATATGTTAAAGGGTCGTATGTTCAATGCTGTGCACTGGAAGTGATTCTGACATCATTCACTGCTGGAGAATTTCCTTTAAGGAATCTTCTTAAATGTCTATGCCTCATTTCCCACCAGTGGTATAGGGAGAATAGGCTGGCTTTCAGTTTTGCTATTTTTCTAGAGGATTGGTATTCTTGACTTGCTAAGTTCTTGATTTTTTGTTCATGATAATTATAGTATTTCAGGAGAGTATAATATATAGTATAAACTGATAGGTGCAGGAGTATTCAGTTTTTAGTTGTTCAAGGAATTGTATTCCTGAACTAAGTTGGTAGTATTCTGGAGATTGGTCTTGGGTTCCCATGTGGTATTATGGATCAGATAACCTTTCCATTTAATGAGATACTCAGGGTGGTTCTTGTGGCCAGGTCTGTTGAGGATTTGTTCAACTTTGTATTCTTCCTGATCATTAATAATGACAGGTGCAGGTGGTTCTGTAGTTCAGTTCAGGAATAGTTCATCATCATTGTTGTTGTATCACTTGAGACATTAGACATTGAAGCCTGGGTGAATCTTAATAGTGTCCAGTAGCACCAATTTGTAGGAGGTCAGAGAGACTTGTGAAATGACTTTGAATGGTCTAATGAACTTGCTGTTCAGCTTTGTAGATGGTCTGTGCTTGAGATTGTCAACTTGGTATCCTCAGATGTCTAATAGAACTTTTTCTCCAATATTGAAGGTTTCTTCTTAGCAATGTTGGTTAACATACTGTAACTGTTGTTCTTGAGCTCGTGATAAATTCTCAATTGCAATCTGGCTTAGGTTACACATTCAGAGTAAGAATTCTTCAACAGCTTCGACTGTAGAGGGTTCTTCAGTGGTTCGGATGAGTGTCAGAGGAGTGTTTGGGTTTTGTCCAGTATTGGCGAAGAATGGGGTCATTCCAAGAGAGGCTTGCTTGCTGTTGTTATAGGCAAACTCAACTGCAGTGAGGTGTTCATGCCAATCATCTTGTCTGTAGGAGACATAGTTTCTTAGTATTTGTTCTAGAGTTTGGTTCATTCTTTCAGTTTGGCCATCAGTTTCAGAGTGAAAGGCTGTAGATAGTGCAAGTTTCATTTCAAGGTGCACATGGAGGGCTTTCCAAAAATAGCTGGTGAATTTCAGGTCTTGGTCACTAACAATGATCTTAGGAAGACCATGATAGTGGAAGATATTGTCAAACAAGAGTATGGCTATGTCTGGTGCTATTGCAGTGGTGGTGGTTAGTACAAAGTGAGTTTGTTGGCTGAGATAGTCTATAAAGACAACAATTGCATCTTTTCCATTCTTGGTTAGGGGTAGTTGTAAAATAAAGTCTATGGATATTTGTTCCCAATTAGCAGATGGTACCAGGATAGGGTGGAGTAGACCAGGTTTTGCTAGTGTTAAGGACTTATTGTGTTAGTAAGCATCACAGGAAGTGATATAGGTCTTTAGTTGATCTGCCATGCGGGGCCAATAGAAGTTTCGGGAGATAACTTTGTAGTATTTATCAAATCCTAAGTGTCCAGCTATAGGGGCATCATGACATTTGAATAGGATAGTCCTTCAGAGGTCTCGGTTGTTTGGAATATACAATCTCTCCTTGTAGTAGATAGCATTATCCTTGAGTTGGTATTGATTGTACTGGGTATGCTTGTCAGCATCATCACTGTTCAGGATTTCTCAGAGTGCTTGAGCTTGCTTATCATCAACACATACTGTGACAATTTGTTCCATAATGGAGTTTATAACCAGGGTGAGAGTTTGGATAACTTCTTCAATAGGTGGTCTGGAGATTGCATTGGCAACAATGTTTTCCTTGCCAGGGTGGTACTGGATTTCATAGTCAAAGTTGGTGAGGATTTTCATCCATCTGGCTTACTTTCAAGAAAGGGTAGCCTGGGTCTTGATGTTGACTAATGACTTGTAGTCAGTCAATACAGTGAAGTGTGCTCCTTCTAGATATGGTCGCCATTTGATCAGAGTGTCTACGATGGCTAACATTTCCTTCTCGTGAGTTATATAATTGATTTTGGCATCATTGAACTTGTGGGAGTGATAGGCCACAGGGTGTCCTTCTTGCATGAGTACTGCTCCAAGAGCTAGGTCAGAGGCATCAGTAGTAACTTCATATAGCAGGGCAGGGTTTGCTGCTTGAAGTACTGGAGTAGTTATCAAGGCATCTTTTAATGCTTGGAAGGCAGTATCTTGTTCAGGTCCCCAATTTGCAAGATTGTTGAAGTCTTTCTCTTGTTTCATGGTCTAGAGTTATTCTTCTTTCTTGCTATACTTGGTCATTTGGGTAAGGACAGCAGCGATTTTGGCGAAGTTGGCAACAAATTGTCTGTAATAGTTTGCTAATCCCAGGAATGACTGGAGGTCTTTCAGCTTCTTGGGTCTGGGCCAATCCTTGATTGTGGAGATTTTGCTGGAGTCTACTTTGATTCCATTTGACATGACGATGTATCCAAGGAATTGGATTTCTTTCAGGAGAAATTCACACTTGCTGAAAAGAGTTTGTTTTCTCGGAGTTTCAGTAGTACTAGTTCAAGGTGTTCGAGATGTTCCTCCAGGGTTTTGCTGAAGACTAGGATGTCATCAATATAGACAACAACGAATTTGTTCAGGTATAGATGCAGAATGGTATTCATCAGTGTCTGGAAGGTTGCAGGAGCATTAGTTAAGCCAAAGGGCATAACCAGGAATTTGAAATGTCCATAGCAGGTTTGGAAGGCTGTCTTGTAGATGTCTTCTTCTTTCATGGCAATTTGCCAGTAACCATTTTGTAGGTCTAAAGAGCTCATGAATTGTGAGTTGGTAAGCCTATCGAATATTTTGTTGATTCTGGGTAGTAGGCAACAGTTCTTGATGGTCTGTTTGTTGAGGTCACAGTAATCAATACACATTTATAGGTCTCTTCCTTTCTTTACAATAAAGAGGACTGGTACACTATAAGGTGATACACTAGGTCTGATGAATCCTTGTTCCAGGAGTTTGTCAATTTCTTTCTTGAGTGCATCAATTTCTCTTGGAGACATGTGGTAGATTGACTTAAAGGCTGGCTTGGCATCTGGAATAGTCTTGATGGCATGGTCTACTACTTGTTTGGGAGGTAGGCCTTTTGGGAGTTTCTTTGGAAATATATCTCAGAATTTCTAGAGTAGTGGTCTGATATGGCTGTCAACTTTGGAAAAGTCTTCTTCAGAGTTCTCAGGTTCTCCTTTGGATGGACAGATGGAGATAGCAAAGAGAGGGCATTTCTTGGCCAATTTCTTGAGTTGTAGCCTGTTGATGTGAGTGATCTTTGGTCCAGAGTCACTAGAGTTGAGTGGGTCCTTTTTGTCTTGCAGTTTGAAGTTGTGGCATCCTTTCTTGATGGTCAGAGAATGGTTTACCCAATCAATTATGGGGTTCTCTTGTTTCAACCATGGAGTTCCAAGGATGATATCATTATCAGGGAGTGGTACGATCTGAAGAGTAACATATACTCAGTAGTTACCAATTCAGAAGGATAGATTGCGGACTTCCTTGCTGATGATATGTGAGGTTCTATCAGCTGTGGCAACTGCTTGAGTTTGTTGTACTGGAGAGGTGAAGACCTCGAGTCTGTTGGCTGTTTCTTTGTTGATGAAGTTGCCTGAGGCACCACTGTCTATCATAATCTTGACAGGTGCTTGATTGACAAAAGCTTTAAGTGTAAGCAGTTTGTCTGATCTAATGGTGGTAATTTTGGTTGTAGGAGCTTTCCTTCTGTTGGTTCTTCTTTGAGCCAGTTCATTGACACAAGAGAAGCAATCATCAATCATTCGGGAAGAGTACATTCCAATATCATGGGGGCATTGGCCACTTGGTACATATCTATCTTCTATTTTCTTGTAGAATTATTCTTCTTTGTTCATGGTAGGTTGGGTTGGGGCCTTGTTTGATGAACCAAATCCTTTGGATCCTCAGATGGTGGACAGTAGTTCAGGGACTTCCTTGACTGTCAGGTTTGACTTGATTTTTTCGAATAGGATCTGGGTGATATAGAAGCCTATAGGGATCTTGAAGGGTGTCCAACTGTGGTTTCGGATGAGGACAATAATTTCACCTGTGTAATCTTCGTCAATGACTCCTCCTTCTACTGAGAGTCCTTTCAATACTAGGCTGCTGTGACAGCATATTCTTCCAATATGTCCTTCAGGAATTTGAATACTAATTCCTGTATAGACTTGCTTGACTTCTCAGTTGGAGACTGTAGCTTCTTCAACTGCATACAGGTCATATCCAGCTGCTTTTTGACTTCCTTTGGTTGGGGCCTTAGCAGTTTGTCTTAACTTGACAAAGTCTAGTGTTCTGGTAGTCAGATTGTTGAGGTAGTGCAGAGTGGTAACAGTTGCTCATATTGCTGTTCAGGGTTTTCAGTTAGGGCAGGTACTGGCCATGTGTCCTGTCTTTCGGCAATAGAAGCATGCTCCACTTCTTCTAAGTTCATTTCTTTCACCTTCAGTGAGTTTCTTGAAAGTACTCAGCTGGGTGGGTTCATAATTTTTTGGTGTCTATAAAGTGGATGTTGAGGGAGCTCGAGATGCTTCATGCTTGGGTTCTTCTTTCTTGGTCCAAGTCTTTTCCTTGTTATTGAATTGTCTTTGGGGTAGAATGGGTCCAGCTGTTAGGATCCACTTGACCATAGTCTTGATTCTTGCCAGGCACCATTGTTGGTGGTCACAACCAACTGGGCATCCTTGTTCTCAGATTTTCCTAGTAAGCCATTCAGGCAGAGCATTGAATAAATGATCTGCTCTTATATCATTTCATGCTTCATCATTGGCAATATATTCTAAGCCAACAGTGTTCAGGAGTGACTCAAGTTTTGTACAGAAGGTTTCAAATTCTTCCTTGCCATTTATATTAAATTTGAGGTTGCGGAGTTTTACTCAGGATTCAGCAATCATGGTTTTGCTATGATATTGAGCAATCATGAGTTGTTTAAGTCCAGGGGCTGCAGGATTGGCTCTATATCCTGGGGCATTGTTTGCTGCATTCTGAGCAACTACTGCAGGTCGGGTGTCCCATGTGAGGGGTTTTTCAGGAAGAGTTTGCCACCATTCTTCAGCAGGTCCTCAAAAGAATATAACAACTCGATGGACATAGGCTGTAGTGGTAGCAAAGAGTTGTTCCAGAGTGTGGTCTTGATTGTTTGTCAGAATGCGGTCAGCAACTCATTCATTGGTCTATTGATTGGCTTCGAAGTTGGTGTCAACTACATTAATGAAGCTTTGGACTTCTTGTGCAGTACCATTAAAGGTAGGTAGACTCAGATTTTTTGTAGGTTGGGTCTGTTTGGCTAAGGCAGTAATGGTTGCTGCCATTATGACTACCTGGGCTATGAGATATAGAATCTGTTGGTTTGCCATGTTGTTTACTAGAGCTTCAGCAGTATATCTGGGATCGAATTCACTAAGATACTCCTCCTCCTCTTCAGTTTGGTCCTCATGTACTTGGGTTTGCTCAGCATCAAAGTAGACAGAATCTGTTGTATATCTGATTTCAGATGGACTTAATTCAAAGTCAAGTTCTGGTTCGGTATTGGTTTCGGATTCAGGTAGGGCTGTAGCAGGGCCTGCTTCAGATTTGGGATCAGATAGTTGATGAAGGGTTACTCTTGCTTCTTCCTTAAGAATATGGCAGGCCTTGCTATTCTGGAATCAGTAGTATAACGTGGTCCTGGTCCTGGTATAGTGAAAGTCAGTAGAGTTGAGCCACTTGGCTACAGAGGCTTGGACTTCATGAGGAACTAAGGCTAGAAAGACTGCTGCTGGTTGTCCTAGGTCGCTCAGATTTGTAGAGCTGACAAAACTCTTGTTGAGAAGAGTAAAGAAAGCTTCTATAAGACCTTCTTCATTCTGACTTACTGGGTGTAGTGCAAGGAGTTAGGTGAATAGGTGTTTGCCTATTTGCTGATTTAATCAGAGTACTTCTTTCTTTGAATGAAGTTTGTCCCACTTGTTGCAGGTGTAGAGGTCAAATTGTCCTTATATGTCAGGTTCAATTCTCTCCAGATTGTCAGATGGTTCAAGATAAATTCCAGTTCAGAGATTGGGCTTTATACCAACTTGTAGAAATTCGCAGAAGGGTTTGTAGTGGGGTGAGGAAGCGTCTTGAAGCAGAATTGGATTGTAAACCACTGCTACCAAGTTATAAGAGGGTTGCTTTTTAGAGTAACTGTTACGTAGTTCTGGAAGAGTTTTCTGGAAGTTCTAGATATTCTAGAAGACTGTTTTCTTATGGTCAAGATCAATTTCATATGGAGTACGTCCTCTATACTTATTGATTTCTAGATTGGGTTGATGTCTCAACCAAAGTCCTTTTTTGGACTAGTTCTGAATGTTCAGGATTTTCCATATTTCAGGAAGTTCAAGAAACTAAGACCAGCTTAGTTGAATTGGTGTATCGCTGCAGACAATACCCAATTAGGAAATTTCCTGATGGGGTTAGGAGTGGGATCTAATGGGGAGCAGATTTACTTAAGAGTGGTTTATGAGTTATTAAATAGGTTTATTTGCTATTCATGATATTGCTATACTAGGAGTAGTTGTATAAAGAGATATTATAGAGAAGTGCTCAGGAATGTTCTTGTATGTTCGAGTCTGAGATTCTGAGGTCTGGGGGAGGGGGTATTTATACTAGTGAGGGGCTATCTGGATTATGCTAGATATGGATGTAGCACTAAGTGCTTTGCTGAGTCAGAATACAGTCATATAGTACAAGGGTAATCTGACATGTCCAGAGATCGTCTGACTGCTGAGTCAGTTCACAGTCATGTTATATAAGGCTAATCTAACTATACTATGACTGCTAAGCTATTTATAGTTTTAGGCACTGTCTGGATAGTTTTCAATGACATCACTATTGATGATATCATCTCTGATAAAGTAGTCATCTAGGAAGAGTGGTTCGCAGATTACTTCTCCTTATTGACTGAGGTAATAATACATTGGAACTTTATCTCCATCCCACAGGATAGCATCGTCTGTTTTGTATGCTGGATAAGGTGTTGAGGGGCGAAGAAGTGGTGCATCGTCTTCGTTTTTATTGGATTTGCTGTCTGCATACCTTCTGTAGGTTACAGCACTATGAGTCACGGGATTGTAGTATACTGGTGGCTGTGGTTCATATTGCTCATACTCAGGTAGTGTGGTGATTGGTTTGGTCTCAAGAGTTGTCTGAAGGTACAGGTTGTGTTCTCTGGTCTCTTCATTGTAGTTGAAGTAATTAGAAGTGAATGTGGGTTAGTATTCATGCCAGTGGTCATTGTTCCAATAAGTCTCATAGGTAGTTATGAACTGTTGTAAGTTCATCGGTAAAGTTGGTAGTGTGATCAGGGTTGGCAGAGATCCTTGGCTTGAGATCATTTCGGCATCAGAGGGATCATTGTCTTCTGCTTTATCTTCATCAAAGTGGATTATATCATAGACATCCTTCATAGCATATCCAACTTGAGGCATTTGCAGGATGTGGTCATCAGGGTGTGGGAAGGTTCTGTCAGTAGTCTGAACATATTCAAGATACTTGTGGTTGAGTTCTTGTATCATGTCATCAATTTGGCCATAGGACAGGGTAGCAACCATTTCACTGGTAGTAACTCGGAGGCAGGGAATAAAGGTGCTGTACTTATAAAAGAGTTCTCAGTGTTTGTGGGCAATGAGCTTCTGGTGTTGAGACATCTGGGTAATGTCTGTATCATGGTAGTGTTCAACCATGTCTTCCAAGAGGTGACCGATCTGGTAGTAGCTTGAGATTTGTCCAATCTGGTGGACTTCGTTAAGTATGTTCAGGGTATTCCATCAGGCTTCCACGAAGTAGAGCGGTGCTAGGCTATGGATATTCATGAGGGGCAGAGAGGGTGTGGCTCGGTTGACAATGGTATTCCAAATATCAGCATGGATGTAGTTGTAGATCTTGGTGATCATGTTTGTGTATTTGGAAGTTGTAGTTGTTATTTGTTTTGGTTCTGTTTTGATACATCTCAGGGCTCGGTATATATGTATTTATTCTTGATTAGTAAGATTCCGTTTATATGAATCTTATGTTCTGTAACTTCATATTGACTCAGCTTTGTGCACTGTGACTTCTGTTTGACTCAGCTTCATGATTGCACAGGTGATTTTCAGGTTTGTTCAGAGGTCGCATGTAATTTCAGTGGCTTGTTTAGAGGGTGATGTGTGATTTCTGTGACTTGGAGATTGTGTGCTTACAATCATATTCACCCCAGCTACTATACCCTCAGCTTCACCACCCCCACTGCTAAGGACTACTCTCCCATATATTACCACCTTCTCTATCTCCTTGCCTTTTCTCAGCTATCCCTTCAGCCCAGATGTCTACTGTCTCTTCTTCACTATCTCTGCAAAACTCGCCCTTCCAGACCCCT
>RBNI01003348.1:0-16052 GCA_003990745.1 Jimgerdemannia flammicorona
GCAAACCTCTTACAACTTGGTAGCAGTGGTTTACAATCCAATTCTGCTTCAAGATGCTTCCTCACCCCACTACAAACCCCTCTGAGAATTCCTACAAGTTGGTATAAAGCCCAACCTCTGAACTGGAATTTATCCTGAACTATCTGACAATCTAGAGAAAATTGAACCTGACATATAAGAACAATTTGACCTCCACACCTACAACAAGTGAGACAAACTTCATTCAAAGAAAGAAGTACTTCAATTAAATCAGCAAATAGGTAAAACTCTATTCAGAACTCCTTGCTCTACACCCAGCAAGTCAAGATGAAGAAGGTCTTATAGAAGCCTTCTTTACTCTTCTCAATAAGAGTTTTGTCAGCTCTACAAATCTGAGCGACCTAGGACAACCAGTAGCAGTCTTTCTAGCCTTAGTCTCTTATGAAGCCCAAGCCTCTGTAGCCAAGTAGCTCAACTCTACCAACTTTCACTATACCAGGACTAAGACCACATTATACTACTGATTCCAGAACAGCAAGGCCTGCCATATTCTTAAAGAAGAAGTAAGAGAAACCCTTTACCAACTACCTGACCCTGAACTAGAAGCAGGCCCTGCTACAGCCCTACCTGAACCAGAAATCAACACTGAACCAGAACTTGACTTTGAATTAAGTCTATCCGAAATCAGATATATTACTGATTCTGTCTATTTTGATGCCAAGTAAACCCAATTACACAGGGACTAAACTGAAGAGGAGAAGGAGTATCTCAGTGAATTTGATCCTGGATACACTACTGAAGGAGACATACCTCTATCAGGATAGAATACACCTATACAGCAGATAGCTATCTATCGAGCCCTCACTCCAGACCCACAACTATTACTCTAGCAACTTATACAGACCCAAAGAACACCCTCACACTCTGCACCAGTACCTCAAGTAGTACCAGTAACACCACTATCAGCAGTCCAACTATCTCTAATAAACAATATAGCAAACTAACAGATTCTAGACCTCATAGCCTAGGTAGCCATAATGGCAGCAACCATTACTGCCTTAGCTAAACAGACCCAACCTACCAAAAATCTGAGCCTACCTACCTTCAATAGTACTGTATAGGAAGTCCAAAGCTTTATTAGTATAGTTGATACCAACTTTGAAGTCAATCAATGAACAAATGAGTGAGTTGCTGACCATTTTCTGATAAATAATCAAGACCACACTCTGGAATAACTCTTTGCTACTACTACAGCCTATATCTGCCAAGTTGTTACATTCTTCTGAGGATTCACCAAAGAATGGTGGTGAATCCTTCCTAAAAAACCTCTCACATGGGATACCCAACCTGCAGTAATTGCTCAGAATACAGCAAACAATGCCCCAGAATATAGAGCCCATCCTGCAGCCCCTGGACTGAAACAACTCATAATTGCCCAATACCACAGTAAAACCATGATTGCTGAATCTCAAGTAAAACTCCATAACCTCAAATTTGATGTACATGACAAAGAAGAATTCGAAACCTTCTGTACAAAACTCGAGTCACTCCTGAACACTATTGGCCTAGGATATATTGCCAATGATAAAGCATGAAATGGTATAAGAGCAGATCATTTATTCAATGCTCTGCCTGAATGGTTTACTAGAAAAATCTGAGAACAAGGCCACCTAGTTGGTTGTGATCACCAACAATAGTGCCTAGCAAGAATCAAGACTATGGTCAAGTGAATCTTAACAGCTGGACCAATTCTGCTCTGAAGACAATTTAACAATAAGGAAAAGACTTGGACCAAGAAAGAAGAATCCAAGTATGAAGCATCTTGAGCTCCCTCAACATCCACCTCCTGGACACTCAGAAATCATAAGCCTACCCAGCTGAGTACCTTCAAGAAACTCACTGAAGGAGAAAGAAATAAACTTTAAAGAAGTGGAGCATGCTTCTATTGCCAAAAAACAGGACATATGGCTAGTGCCTGCCCCAATCAAAAACCCTGAACAGCAACACAAGCAACTGTTACTACTCTGCACTATCTCAATAACCTGACTACCAGAATACTGGACTTTGTCAAGTTAAGACAAACTGCTAAGGCCCCAACCAAAGGAAGTCAAAAGGCAACTGGATATGACCTGTATGCAGCTGAAGAAGCTACAGTTTCCAACTGAGAAGTCAAGCAAGTCTATACAGGAATCAGCATCCAAATCCCTGAAGGATATATTGGAAGAATATGCTGTCACAGTAGCCTAGTACTGAAAGGACTCTCAGTAGAAGGAGGAGTCATTGATGAAGATTATACAGGCGAAATTATTGTCCTTATCCGAAACTATAGTTGGACACCCTTCAAGATCTCCATAGGTTTCTGCATTGCCCAGATCCTATTTGAAAAAATCAAGTCAACTCTGACAGTCAAGGAAGTCCCTGAACTACTGCCCACCATCTAAGGATCCAAAGGATTTGGCTCATCAAATAAGGCCCCAGTCCAACCTACTACAAATAAAGAAGAACAATTCTATAAGAAAATTGAAGATGGATATGTACTAAGTGGCTGATGCCCCCATGGCATTGGAATGTACTCTTTCTGAATAATGAATGATTACTTCTCTTATATCAATGAATTGGCTCAAAGAAGAACCAACAGAAGAAAAGCTCCTACAATCGAAATCACCACTATTGGATCAGACAAACTGCTTACACTTCAAGCTTTTGTCAACTGAGCACCTGTCAAGATTATGATAGACAGTAGTACCTCAGGTAACTTTATCAATGAAGAAATAGCCAACAGACTCAAGGTCTTCACCTCCCTGGTATAACAAACTCAAGCAGTTGCCACAGCTGATGGAACCTCACATATTATTAGCAAGGAAGTCTGCAACCTACCCTTCTGAATTGGTGACTACCGAGTATATATTACCCTCCAGATTGTACCACTCTTTGATAATGAAATCATTCTTAGAACCCCATGGTTAAAACAAGAGAACCCCATGATCAATTAGGTAAACCATTCTCTGACCATCAAGAATGGACATCACAACTTCAAACTGCAAGGTGAAAAGGACCCACTCAGCTCTAGTGACCCTAGACCAAAGATTACCTACATCAATAAGCTACAACTCAAGAAATTAGCCAAGAAATGCCCTTTCTTCACCATCTCCATCTGCCCATCCAAAGAAGAACCTGAGAACTCTGCAGAAGACTTTTTCAAAGTTGACAGCCATGTCAGACCACTACTCTAGAAATTTCGAGACATATTTCCAAAGAAGCTTCCAAAAGGCCTACCTCCTAAACGAGCAGTAGACCATGCCATCAAGACCATTCCAGATACCAAGCCAGTCTTCAAGTCAATCTACCACATGTCTCTGAGAGAAATTGATGTACTCAAGAAAGAAATTGATAAACTCCTAGAATAAGGATTCATCAGACCCAGTGTATCACCCTATAGTGCACCAGTCCTCTTTGTTGTCAAGAAAGGAGAAACCTTACAAATGTGTATTGATTACCAAGACCTCAATAAACAGATCATCAAGAACTGTTACCCACTACTCAGAATCGATGAAATATTTGATAGACTTATCAACTCACAATTCATGAGCTCTTTTGACCTGCGAAACAGTTACTGGCAAATTGTTATGAAAGAAGAAGACATCTACAAGACAGTCTTCTGAACTCACTATGGACATTTCAAATTTCTGGTTATGCCCTTTGGCTTAACTAATGCTTCAGCAACTTTCCAGATACTGATGAACACTATCCTACATCTATACCTGGACAAATTTGTTATTATCTACATTGATGACATCCTAGTCTTCAGCAAAACCCTGGAGGAACATCTCAAACACCTTGAACTAGTTCTACTGAAACTCCAAGAAAACTGACTCTTTATAAAACTCAGCAAGTGTGAATTTCTCCTAAAATAAATCTAATTACTTAGACATATTATCATGCAAATAGAATTAAAGTAGACCCTAGCAAAATCTCTGCAATCGAGAATTGGCCCAGACCAAAGAAGCTGAAAGACCTATAGTCATTCCTGAGATTAGCAAACTATTACAGGTGATTTGTTGCCAACTTTGCCAAAATTGCTACTGCCCTGACCCAAATGACCAAGCATAACAAGAAAAGAGAACAGCCCTAGACCATGAAACAAGAAAAGGACTTCAACAATCTTGTAAATTGGGGACCTGAACAAGATACTGCCTTTCAAGTACTGAAGGATGCCCTGATTGTAACAGTTCTAGTTTCTAAATGAGGAAGCGACTAGTTCTGGTGATTCTAAGTAACTCAAAGAAATACTTAAGGGTTCTAGTGTTCTCAAAGGATTTCTGGGAGAAAATATTCTGAGACTTTATTCATGAGAACAAAGGGAATATTTATACAAGATCTGAAAGAAGGATCTGGAAGAATCTGAGAAATCAAAGGAAAATATCAAGAGGAAAGTTCTCGACAAAGATGACAAATGATGACAAATAAAGTTCTATAAGTTTCCAGGACATTCAGTGACTAGCTAAATAAGTACTAGAGGATGCTTGGCACCAAGGAAGGATTTCTAAGCATTTGGAAAGTACTGGAAGGTTGTAGAATATTGAAGAAAGACAAAGAAAAGAAATAAACTATGCTAAAATGTTACATCTCCCCCTCCTTAAGAATCAATGTTCTTGTTGAATTCTTAAAGTTATACATAACAAACAATAAGACTAAAAGAACCTTCAAATTAAATATATTGACTCATTGGCAAGGATTGGTCATCCTTGTATAAGGTGAGGGCCAAAGTATCATCTTGATCAGATGAGAACTGGTTTGAACCTCATTGGTTGCAGGATTTATAGGGTTCTCTTATATCTCTTATTTCTGATGCTGTATCTCTTAGAGAGCCCTGATGCATAATGTGCCTAATCAGCACAGTAGGTCATCTACTATCCAAGGAGAGAACCTCACGGGTAGTCAATGAGTTCCTTTTTGCTCGAACTCTTGGATGAGGTCTTGGGAGTTCTTGAGATTGGTGGCAGGTTCCCAGGTAGTGTCATATTCAGGGTAACCCATTCACTTGACTAGGTATTCTGTGCGATAGTATCAGACTCGCTTATCTAAGATTTTCTCAACTTTATACTCAATGTGGTCTTCAACTATGACTGGTGCTGATGGTGTCAGAATTCAGCCAGGATATGGAGGTGACTGGTCCCAGGCCTTGAGTTGTGATACATGGAATACTAGGTATATACATATGGTTGTTGGCAAGTTGAGATGGTAAGACCAGATGGAGACTTGCTCGGTGATCTCAAAGGGTCCAAGGTACTTGGGCTGGAATTTGGCTGACTGGCAGTTGACTTGAGATTGAGTCTTGATGTTGTTGGCTTTAAGTAGAACCATATCACCAATATTGTATATGACATCTCACTGCTTCTTATCTGCATACTTAGCTTGATATTGCTGAGCCTTTTGCAGGTTCGTAGTGGTGATCTTGAGAAGGGAATCCATTTTGTTGATAAGGTTCTGGGCTGTGGAGACTTGAGTGTGACTAGATTGCTGAAATTAGACTAGGCTTGCAGGGGTCTCAGGGTTTTGACCATAAAGTAGCTAGAATGGAGAAAGGCCAGTTAGTGATTGATTGGTGTTATTATAGGCAAACTCAGCATAGATCAGATAGTGGTCCCAGTCATCTTGCTTATAAGACACATAGTTTCTGAGCATTTGTTCAAGTGTTCTGTTCATTCACTCTGTCTGTCTATTAGTTTGAGGATGGAAGGTGGTGGATATAGCAATTTGGGTTCCAAGGGTCTTGAAGAGTACTTGCCAGAAGTGACTTGTGAACTTGGGATCGCGGTCACTAATAATTACTTGGAGAAGTCCATAATGGCAGAAGACAGTCTTGAAGAAGATTCTTGCAATTTCTGGGATAGTGGCATTAGTTGTGGTTGGCTCGGCAATTGTAATCTTGGTGAGACAGTCCACAAACACAACAATAGCATCATAGCCTGTTTTGGTTTGTGGGAGTTGTACAATGAAGTCCATTGTGACTTATTCAAACTTCTTGGTCAGAATTGACAAGGGTTGTAGAAGACTGGTGGGTGCTTGGTTGCTTGACTTGTTTCTTTGACAAAGATTGCAGCTTTGGACATACTCCTTGATTTTCTTGAGCATGTTTGGCCAGTAGTAGTCTCGTTGGATATTCTTGATAGTCTTCTCAGTTCCAAGGTGACCAGCTAGTGGGGAGTCATGATGTTCATGAAGAATCTTATACTGTAGTTCAGGGTTGGTAGAAATATATACTTTGTCTTGATAGTATACAAGGTTGTCCTTAATGGTGTACTTTTCCTTGAATTCCTTGGTATTCCTTTGTAGAACCAGAGAGTCTTATTTGTACACCTTCTTGATCTGATTGAGGAATTCAGGTATCATGGTGACTTGTAAGATCGCAGCAAGATCAGGTCTTCTTGACAGTGCATCTGATACAACTAGAGTTTTGCCAGGCTTGTAGATGATGTTTGGGGTAAAGGTCTGTAGTAGTTGACTCCACTTGGCTTGTTGGCAAGAAAGGGTTGGTTGAGTGTTGATGTACTGAAGGGACCTGTGATCAGTGATCACATTGAACTCAACTCCTTCTAGGTAGTATTGCCAGATCTTGAGGGTATGCATGATTGTCAGAAGTTCCTTTTCATGAGTAGCTAGCTTTTGTTTGGCTGGGAACAATTTTCTTGACTCAAAGGCAATAGGTTGGTGTCCTTGACCATTATCTTAAGAAATGACTGCACTAATGGCAAAGTTAGATACATCTATAGTAACTGTAAACTTCAAGTTTGGGTCCATGTTTCTAAAGACAGATGTATGGGTCAGGCAGTTCTTAAGTTCTTGAAAAGCTTGTTGACAGAAAGCATCCCAGATATAGGAGACATAGAGATCAGAGTTGGGTTCCTTTTGTAGGAGATTTATCAAAGATCTGCAATGTCAGAGAAGTTCTTGACAAATCGATGGTAGTATCCAGCCAGACCAAGGAAGGACCTGAGTTCAGTGAGGTTTGCTGATACAGGCCACTGTTCAATGGCTTGTATTTTCCTTGGGTCTACTTGAATTCCTTTGGCTGATACAATGTGTCCAAGGTATTCGACTTTATCCTTGAAAAATTCACATTTCTTGAGCTTTGCATAGAGCTTGTTCTTGCAGAGGATCTTGAGGACTTGTTCGATGTGCTGGAGGTATTCTTCTTCAGTACTACTGAAGATCAGAATGTCATCAATATATATAAGTATGAAGATATAGAGCTGATCCTTGAAGATGGTTTGCATGAGATCTTGAAAGGTTGCTGACACATTGATGAGACCAAAGGCCATGACTAGAAATTTGTAGAGTCCAAAGGGGGTCATGAAGGCAGTCTTGGGTATGTTTTCTGGCTTGATTCGAATTTGGTGATACCCAGAGATAAGATCAATCTTGGTGAAGTACTTTGCATTTTTGAGAGCATCAAAGATTTGATCTATGAGCAGTAGCAGATAATGGTTCTTGACTGTGATCTTGTTGAGTGCTCAGTAGTCTATACACATTCACAGAGTATCATCCTTTTTCTTGACAAATAGGACTGAGGAACCAAAGGGTGACTTGCTTGACTGAATGGCTCCTCGCTCAATGAGTTTATTGGTTCCTTTTTGACTGCTTCAATTTCAAGTAGAGATATGTGGTACATTTTCTTCTTAAGTATAGCTGTATCAGGTACCAACTTGATTTCATGGTCATGGTCTCTTGAAGGTGGTAGACCAGGTAATTTGTCCGAGAAGACATCCTTGTACTTGTTTAGCAGTAACTTGATGCTTTCACTAATTGATAGCTTCTTGTCTTCTTTCTTTGGTTGGATCAATGCCACAAAGGTACAGGTAGCTTTCTTGAGGGCCTTCTTAAACTGAATTGCCAAAAGGGTAGCAATTGGGGTTTTCATCTGAGTCTTATCTGGCTTGATGGTAATGTTGGTTCTATCTTGAATCAGAGTGACTTCATTCTTGGTCCAATCAATCTGAGGGTTGTGTCATATAAGCCAGAGTTTGTCTAGGATCAGTTCATGGTCTCCTAGTAGTGCTACCTCGAAATCTAAATGTTCCCAGTACTTCTGGATCTTGAGGGGAAGTTTAGCAGCAATTGAGTCAATTGGTAAGGTGGTACTATCTGCAGTGACAACTCCACCATTCTTGCTAGCTGGTTTGATAAAAATCTTAAGCTCATTAATGAGGTTCTTATTGATAAAGTTCCCAACAGCTCCACTGTCTATGAGAACATCTAGTTCTTGTCCCTTGACTAGACCTTTGAAAATGAGCATTGAATTGGCTCAGTTTTTGGCTATGCTTGCAACTTTGTCAGTACTGCCAAAGCCTCTCTGATCTCACTTGGTTGAAGACAGCTTAGTGACTTCTTTAATGACTGATAGGGTGGCTTGCTCTAGAATGAGCTGTGCAATTCTGTCTCCTTTATTGACAGTGTATGATTGGTTCTTATGGTTGATTAGCAAGACTTACATTTTACCTCAGAAGTCAGGGTTAATGACTCTAGCACCAACATCTAATGAGTGCTTGAAACTGAGGCCAGATCTTGGTGTAATTCTTGCATAATGTTCCTTGGGGATTTCGACTGAAAGGCCAGTTGAAATGAGCCTTCTTTCATATGCAGGAATAGTGACTTGTTGTACTGCTTGAAGGTCCAAACCAATGGCTCCTTCTGACTGTACTTGAGGGATCTAGGTCTTAGGGTTGACTCACATGAAATTGAGTATGACTTTTTGTTCAACTGATTGACCTTGAGAGTCTTTGGACAGGACTAGGATCCTCTTTGGTTCGGCAGTTTTCTTGGGACATTTGGTTGCAATGTGACCAGACTGATGGCAAAAGAAGTAGGCTCCAGCCTTCTTGAGGTGCTCCTTTTTCTCAGGTATAAGCTTGCCTTTCTTACTCTTATCGATGGTGTCTAGATCCATGAGAGCAGGTCCAACAGTTCTGACTTTGAGTTCCTCTCTTCTGTGGTTGTTGTTGTTGTTGTTAAAAGGTGGTCTCTTCTGTTCAAAGCGGTGACCATAGGTGATGATATCAAACCTATCAGCAATTTTCATTGCTATATCTAGGTCCTTGGGTTCTTCTAGTTCGATATGAACTTGGGTTTGACCTTTCAGGCCTTAGATATACTTGTCAACCTTCTTGTCTTCAGTAATATATGGTAATTCTAGCAGGATTGACAGGAATTGTATATTATATGCTTGCATAGACTTAAGTTGTTTGACATTTGCCAGATGGTCTTGCACAGCCTTGGTGCTGTTGACTGGTTTGAATTGGCCTTGAATAGCATCAGAGAATTCGCTCCAGGTCTTGATTTGGCCAGAGAATCTGGTATTCTGGACATGATTTCACCACCAGATTGCAGTATTCCCTCAGAGGAGTATAGTGGTGAATTAGACTAGTATTGCTTCTTCCAAATTGGTCAGTTCTCTGTATTGCTCCAATTGGAAAAGCCAGGCATCAGTAGACAGTCCTTCTCTTTGACCATCAAAAGTATCGGGCTTCTGAGGCTTGATAGTGACTGTTGTCAGATATATTGATATTGGTGGAGGTGTGGAGGTATGAGCAGAGGCCTTGCTTTCCTTTCTTTCTATGCATTCTTGAAGTTGAGCAATCTGAGCTAATGTAGTCTGCAAAAGACTCTCAATGGCCCTGTTTGACTGAGTAGGGTTTTGCTATTCCTCTTCTTCTTGCTGATTATATAAGGCATTGCCTAGACTATAGGTACTATATGAAGGGTTTCACCCATTGTCCTCCATAGTGTTGTGACTGATATCTTGAGAGGTGTTTTGATAAGACTAGGTATAACTTAACTGCTGCTACCAAGTGTAATGGTTCTAGTTTCTAAATGAGGAAGTGACTAGTTCTGATAGTTCTAAGTAACTTGAAGAGATACTTAAGGGTTCAAGTATTCTCGAAGGATTTCTGGGAGAAAATATTCTGAGACTTTATTCATGAGAACAAAGGAGATATTTATACAAGATCTGAAAGAAGGATCTGGAAGGATCTGAGAAATTAAAGGAAAATGCCAAGAGGAAAGTTCTTGGCAAAGATGACAAATGATGATAAATAAAGTTCTACAAGTTTCCAGGACATCAGTAACTAGCTAAATAAGTACTAGAGGATGCTTGGCACCAAGAAAGGATTTCTAAGCATTCAGAAAGTACTGGAAGATCATAGAATATTGAAGAAAGACAAAGAAAAGAAATAAACTACACTAAAATATTACACTGATAATCACTCTAGTACTTTAAGCAGTAAACCCTGCCCTATCATATGAAGTTACTACTGATACTTCTGACCTAGCCCTTGGAGCAGTGTTCATGCAAGAAGGACACTCTGTGGCCTATTACTCTCACAAATTCAATGATGCTGAAATCAACTATGCAACTCACGAGAAGGAAATGCTAGCTATTGTAGACACTCTGATCAAATGGCGACCATACCTAGAAGGAGCACACTTCACCATATTGACTGACTACAAGTCATTAGTCAACATTAAGACACAGGCTATCCTTTCTTGAAAGCAAGCCAGATGGATGAAAGTTCTCACCAACTTTGACTATGAAATCCAGTATCACCCTAGCAAGGAGAATATTGTTGCCGATGCAATCTTGAGACTACTAATCAAAGAAGTTGTCCAAACTCTCACCTTGGTTACAAATTCTATCATGGAAAAATTATCACAGCATGTGCTGATGATAAAGAAGCTCAAGTACTCCAAGAAATTCTGAATAGTGATGATGCTGACAAGCATACCTGGTACCATCAATACCAACTCAAGGATAATGCTATCTACTATAAGGACAGACTATATATCTCAAACAACCAAGACCTCTGAAGGACTATCCTATTCGAATGTTATGACACCCCTACAGCCAGATATCTAGGATTTGACAAATGCTACAAAGTTATCTCTCAGAACTTCTATTGGCTCTGTATGGCAGATCAGCTCAAGACCTACATCACTTCCTATGATGCTTGCCAATGGAACAAGTCCTCAACACTAGTAAAACCTGGCCTACTCCACCCTATCCCAGTACCATCTGCTAATTGGGAATAAATCTCTATGGACTTCATTGTACAACTACCCTGAACCAAGAATAAGAAAGATGCAATTGTTATCTTTGTGGACTATCTTAGCAAACAAGCCCACCTTGTGCCAACTATCACTACTGCAACAGCACCAGATATAGCCATACTCTTGTTTGACAACATCTTCTGCTATCATGGTCTTCTTAAGATCATTATTAGTGACTGAGACCCAAAATTCACCAGCTATTTTTGAAAAGCCCTCCATACATACCTTGGAACAAAACTTGTACTATCCACAGCCTTTCACTCTGAAACTGATGGCCAAACTGAAAGAATGAATGGAACTCTGGAACAAATGTTAAGGAACTATGTTTCCTACAGATAAGATGATTGGCATGAATACCTCACTACAGTCAAGTTTGTCTATAACAATAGCAAGCATACCTCTCTTGGAATGACTCCATTCTTTACCAACACTAGACAAAACCCAAACACCCCTCTGACACTCATCCAAACTACTGACAAACTCTCCACAGTTGAAGCTGTTGAAGAATTCCTGCTCCAAATATGCAATCTAAGCCAGATTGTTATCAAGAATTTATCATGAGCTCAAGAACAATAGTCACAGTATGTTAACCAACATTGTCAAGAAGAAACCTTTGATATTGGAGAAAAAGTTCTACTAGACATCTGAGGATACTGAGTTGACAACCTCAAGTACAGACCATCTACAAAGCTGAACAGTAAGTTCATTGGACCATTTGAAGTCATTGCACAAGTCTCTCCAACCTCCTACAAATTGGCACTACCAGACACCATTAAGATTCACTCAGTCTTCAATGTCCAATATCTTAAGTAATACAATGAGAATAATGATGAACTATTCTCAAACCAAACCACAGAACCACCTATACCTGTCATTATTAATGACCAGGAAGAATATGAAGTTGAACAAATCCTCAACAAACATGGATACAAGAACTATCCTGAGTACCTTGTTAAATGGAAAGGTTACCCAATCCATGATGCAACATGGGAGCCCAAGACTAATCTCCAGAATGCCATTGACTTAGTTCAGGAATATGATTCCTTGAACAACTAAAACCAAATACTCTGCACCTATCTGTACATACTATATATTATACCTCCCAAACATTATAATTATTATGAACTGAATCAAGAACTTAGCAAGTCAAGACAAAAGAATACTGACCTTCTAGAAAAAATAGCAAAACTGAAAGCCAGTCTATTCTCTCTATACCACTGGTAGAAAATAAGGTATAGACATTTAAGAAGATTCCTTAAAGGAAATTCTCCAGTAGTGAATGACATCAGAATCACTTCCGGTGTACAGCATTGAACACATGACCCTTTAATGTATGAATCCAATGCATTAGACAACTGTACTATGAGCATGTCACTTTCTGAGAAAAATAGACTTCACTGGACTTTTGACCTCCCAAATAGTGTAACAATACTAGAACAAAATTAGAAGGCCCCAATGAGGATGTCAAAAGCTAAGAAGAGGAGAGTTGTAAGTACACAACCTCTAAGCCACCAAAATCACATATCACCCTCTGAACAAGCCACTGAAATCACCTGCGACCTTGGAATAAATCTAGAAATCACCTGCAAGATTACAAAGCTGAGTCAAACTGAAGTTACAGCACACAAAGCTGAGTCAATATGAAGTTATGGAATACAAGATTTACACAAACAGAATCTTACCAATCAGGACCAAATGCATATATACTAAGTACTGAGATGCATCAAAACAGAGAACCAAAACAAACAACAACTACAACTTCTGAACATATACAAATATGACCACTGAGATCTACAACTACATCCACACTGATATTTGGAATGCCATTATCAACTGAGCCATACCTCCTCTGCCCCTCATGAATATCCATAGTCTGGCACTCCTCTACTTCGTGGAAGCCCAATGGAACACTCTGAACATACTTAATGAGACCCACCAAATCGGACAAATCTCAAGCTACTACCAGATCGGCTGCCTTCTGGAAGATATGGTCAAACACTACCATGATACAGACATTACTCAAATGTCTCAACACCAGAAACTCATTGCCTGCAAACACTGAGAACTCTTCTATAAGTACAGCACCTTTATTCTCTGCCTCCGAGTTATTACTAGTGAAATGGTTGCTACCCTATCCTATGGTCAAATCGATGACATAATACAAGAACTCAACTACAAGTACCTCAAGTATGTCCAGACTACAGACAGAACCTTCCTGCACCCCGATGACCACATTTTACAAATGCCTCAAGTTGGATATATGTACTATGAAGGACATCTATGATATAATCCACTTTGACGAAGATGAAGCAGAAGACAATGATCTCTCTGATACTGACATGACCTCAAGCCAAGGATCTCTACCAACCCTAATCACACTGCCAACCTTGCCAATGAACTTATAATAGTTCATAACAGTATATGAGACTTATTGGGATAATGACCACTGGTACAAATACCAACCCGCATTTACTTCTGATTACTTCAACTATAACGAAGAGACTGGAGAACACAACCTGTACCTTTAGACAACCCTCGAGATTGAACCAACAACTCTGCCACCTGAGTACAAGCAACATGAACCCCAGCCACCAGCTTACTACAACCCTACAACTCATAGTGCTGTAACCTATAGAAGGTATACAGATAGCAAAACCGATGAAAGCAAAGACAATGTACTCCTTCTTCACCCACCAATATCTTATCCAGCATATGAGACAGATGATGCTATCCTGTGGGATGGTAACAAAGTTCCAATGTATTATTACCTCAGCAAACAAGGAGAAGTAATCTACAAACCACTCTTCCTAGATGACTACTTCATTAGAGATAATGTTATCGATGGTGATGTCATTGAAGACTACTCAGATAGTGTCTAAATCATAAATAGCCTAGCAGTCATAGCATAGTTAGATTAGCCTTGTATGATATGACTGTGAACTGACTCAGTAGTCAGATGATCTCTTGACATGTTAGATCACACTTATACTATGTGACTGTATTCTGACTCAGTAAGGCACTAAGTGCTATATTCATATCTAGTATAGTCCAGATAGCCCCTCACTAGTATCTTATAAGAGATGGGACTGTGTGGGTTCATGGTGTGATTGAAGGGGCCTGGGCCTGTGGCCTGGATGGAAGGCTGGTCTTTTTGGACCAGGAGAAGGCCTACGACCGTGTATGGCGGGTGTGGCTGGGCAAGGTATTGGATCGAATTGGAGTTCCCCCAGGGTTTAGCACCTCTATGTTGAGTCTGCTGGCGAGCAGTCGGGCAGCGCTGACGTGTAATGATTACCATGGGAGGGCATTTCCCTTGGGAAGAGGAGTTCCTCAGGGGGACTCTCTGTCCCCTATTCTTTATGCCCTTTCACTGGAGCCATTGATGGATAGGATTCGCTGGAAGGTGGCAGGGCTCTCTATATATGGTATAGTGTGGAAGGTGGGGGCCTTTGCTGATGATATGGTGGTCGGATTTGGGAATGTGGCAGATGTAGCAGTACTACAGGAGACTGTGGAATAGTATGAGGCCCACTTGGGGGCGAAGCTCAACTAGCATAAGTGTGAGACAATGGTGCTAGGGAATGGGCTAGTGGGTGGGGATGTCATTGGAACAATTGTCCCTACTGGTGAGGTGGTGCAGTATTTGGGCATCTTCCTCTCTGTATACGGTTCTGTCCTGCCACGAGAGTGGTGGGAGAGCAGGGTGAACATTTGGGGGGAGGCCCTTCGAGGATGGAGAGGTTGCCATATCTCTCTAGCAGGGCGAGTGTCAATTCTGAATATTTATTAGTTCCCCAAGCTGTGGTATGTGGCATATTACCTTGACTTCCCAGCATGGGTAGTGAAGAAGCTGATGAAGATGGCTAGAGATTGGATTTGGGCAGAGAGGAGGTCCCAGGTCAGTTGGGATACTCTTGCGAGGCCGGTAGCTGGGGGAGGTCTTGGGCTGGTGGACTTTTCTAAGAGGCTGCATTGCTTGCAAGCCTGGTGGCTGAAAAGAGCTGTGGAGCTGCAGGGTGGGAGTTGGGTGCCTCTGATACAGAAGGTATGGGAGATGTGAACATCTCCCCGGGGGTCCTCTGGTGATCTGCTCTCTTTGGTAGGGCTGAATGGAATTCGACGACTGTGGTTTAAGGGCTTTTGGTGGGGCATGGCTGAGGGAGCACACCGAATTAGCCTGCGCTGGTAAGGTAATGAGGGGGAGGCAGTGTGGGGGCCTAATATGTGGCATTGGGATAGATTACTCCTAGGAGGTGCTCCACTTGCTACGTTCGATATCGGGGAGAGAGTAGAGTGCCAGCAGGGACCTGGCTGGGATCTTTGGCCAAGTAGCTGGCAGGTGGTAGAGATTGGCGAGAAGTGGGACTGGGCTGGGATCTGGTCTTGGAGTGCAGAGGTATGGAGGTGGCTTCTCCCCAAGTTTTGGGTAGTATGGTGGAGAATGTTGCGGAGGAATGTCATGCTGAATTTCCGTATGGGGCATTTGGTAGATGGTGGACAATTTAACTGTGAGGAGTGCTTTGATGTTGGGGGAGTTGGGGGTCAGGTACAGATGCCAGAACATTGGCTAGGAGAGTGCGAGGTTTTGGGGGACTTTTGGGCTGAGATAGGAGATCGACTAGGTGTGGAGCATAGGCTGGTGGGGGAGAGAGGTCGATGGGAGGACTTGAGGTCCTGGCTCGTGGGTGGGGTGGGTGATAGTTGGCTCACTGTAGGGTAGGTACTAGCAATATGGGTAGGACTAGCAGGTCATTGGCTTTTTGTATTTGAGGAGGGACAGTGGCTGGGGCTGTGGGAGAAGGTGTTAAGATGGGAAGGGCTATTGGGGGACTTACTGACTGATTGGTGGGTGGGTTGGGGTCCTCAGGGGGGCCAGTGTCGCAGTTTGGTGGTGAGGATCTGTGAGTAGAGTGGTGGGAGGGTGGCGATAGTGTTAGACAAAGTGGTCTTTCGCTGGGAAGAGGTAGGGG
>RBNI01003349.1:0-16050 GCA_003990745.1 Jimgerdemannia flammicorona
AGATCCTCACCACCAAACCGCAATGTCGGCCCCCCTAAGGACCCCAACCCACCCACCATCCAGTCAGCAGATCCCCCAATAGCTCTTCCCATCTTAACACCTTCTTCTGCAGCCCCAACCGCTGCCCCTCCTCAAATACAAAAAGCCAATGACCTGCCATCCCTACCCATATTGCTAATACCCACCCTATAGTGAGCCAACTATCACCCACCCCACCCACAAGCTGAGATCTCAAGTCCTCCCAGCAACCTCCCTCCCCCACCAGCCTACGCCCCACACCCAGCCTATCTCCTATCTCAGCCCAAAAGTCCCCCAAAACCTTGCACTCTCCCAGCCAATGTTCTGGCATCTGTACATAACCCCCAGCTCTCCCAACATCATAACACTTCTCACAGTCAAATTGTCCACCATCCACCAAATGCCCCATACGGAAATTCAGCATGACATTTCTCTGCAACATTCTCCACCATACCACCCAGAACTTGGGGGGAAGCCACCTCTGTACCTCTGTGCTCCAAGACCAGATACCAGCCCAGTCCCACTCCTCGCTGATCCCTGCCACCTGCCAGCTACTTGGCCAAAGATCCTGGCCAAGCCCCTGCTGATACTCTACTCCCTTCCCAATATCGAAAGTAGCAAGTGGAGTACCCCCCAGGAGCAATCTATCCCAATGCCACATATTAGGCCCCCATACTACCTCCCCCTCATTGCCTTGCCAGTGCAGGCCAATTTGGTGTGCGCCATTAGCCACACCCCACCAAAAGCCCTTGAACCTCAGCTGCCAAATTCCATTCAGTCCCACCAAAGAGAGCAGATCTCCGGAGGACCCCCGAGGAGATGTTCGCATCTCCCACACCTTCTGCATCAGAGGCACCCAACTTCTGCCCTGCAGTTCTATAGCTCTTTTCAACCACCAGGCTCGCAAGCAGTGCAGCCTCTTAGGAAAGTCCATCAGTCCAAGCCCTCCCCTGACTACTGGCCTCGCAAGAGTATCCCAACTGACCTGGGACCTCCTCCCTACCCAGATCCAATCCCTAGCCATCTTCGTCAGCTTCTTCACTACCTATGCTGGGAAGTCGAGGTGATAAGCCACATACCACAGCTTGGGAAACCAATATACATTCAGAATTGACACTCACCCTGCTAGAGAGATATGGCGACCTCTCCATCCTCGAAGGGTCTCTCCCCATATGTTCACCCTGCTCTTCCACCACACTCGTGGCAAGACAGAACCATATACAGAGAGAAAGATGCCTAAATACCACACCACCTCACCAGTAGGGACAATTGTTCCAATGATGTCCCCACCCACCAGCCCATTCCCTAGCACTATTGTCTCACACTTATGCCAGTTGAGCTTTACCTCTGAGTGGGCCTCATACCATTCCACAGTCTCCCAAAGTGCTACTACATCTGCCACAGTCCCAAGTCCAACCACCATATCATCAGCAAAGGCCCCCACCTTCCACACTATACCATATATAGAGAGCCCTATCACCTTCCAGTGAATCCTATCCATCAAAGGCTCCAGCAAAAGGGTATAAAGAATAGGGGACACTCTAACCACCACTCTACCCACCACTCTACCCACTGCTCTACCCACCAGGGCATATAGCTGCATCAAACGGACTTCCCCAGCCTGTGTGGCATGGCTCGGAACTACCTGTGATTCCTGCCTCCAGCACTCCCATCGAGCAGGTATTCTCAGATGGGGTGGACCTCATTGCCCCAAAGAGGTGTGTGCTGAACGCTGAGACAATCCAGGTATATATGTGTCTAAAGTCTTAGTGGGGCTCAGGCCACTAAAATTCAGCAGGTCCTGGGGGTTCACAGATAAGTTGGTTAGCCTTGTGGTGTATTTAATACCTTTTAAAAATAATAAAAGGTAAAAAACCCTAAGGGCTTGGCCCAGAGTTTGTAGCCCAAGTGGGCAGCAGTTGGTGGGATTGGTGGTGGCGGCAGAGGGAGCACGCAACATTTGCAGCCCTCTACCAGCAGCAAGAGGCAGCCCCAAGCTGTCAGTATTTGGGTTGGTGGGCAGGTTGGTGGGCAGGTCGGCAGAGAGAGCATGCAAAATTTGTGGCCCTCTGCCGGTAGCAAGGGGCAGCCCTAAGCTGTAAGTGTCCCAGTCAGGGGGGTTGGTGGAGAGAGTGCACAAAACTTGTGGCCCTCTGCCAGCAGCAAGGGGTAGCCCCAAGCTGTCAGCGCCCGGGTCAGTGGGTGGGGTTGGTTGGCAGGGTTAGTGGGCACAGGGTCAGCAGAGGGAGTGTACAAAATTTGCGGCCCTCTGTCAGCAGCAAGGGGCAGCTCCAAGCTACAAGTGTCTGGGATGGGCAGGGCAGGCAGAGGGAGTGCGCAAAATTTGTGGCCCTCTGCCAGCAGCAAGGGGTAGCCTCAAGCTGTCAGCTCCCAGATCAGTGGGCGGGTGCGGGTTGATAAGGGAGCATGCAAAATTTGTGGCCCTCCGCTGGCAGCAAGGGGCAGCCCCAAGCCACAAGTGTCCAAGATAGGCAGGGCAGGTAGAGGGAGTGCATAAAATTTACAGCCCTCTACCAGTGGCATAGGGACAGCCAAGGAGTCTGGGGCAGAGGGTACTTCTGGCAACTGGAGGGTACTTCTGGTGGCCGAAGGGTACTTCTGGTGGTCGGAGGGCATTTCTGGTGGTCGAGGTCCACCACAGATTTGGGCCCCATCACCAGTTCAGGTTCGGGTCCCATGGGCACCCTGGTCCTGTGCCGCAGCACCACACTGGCAGCACTATAGAGCAGGGCCAAGGGGCCGGTAGGGCCTTGCATAATGGCTAAGCTAGTGCTATAGAAGAGGCACCTGGCCTAACCCCCCACATAAGACTGCCCAACCCATACAAAATGACTGCCTAACCCTCACGAAAGACTGCCTAACCCTTGCGAAAGATTGCCTAACCCTCACAAAAACTGCTCCACCCACCAGTCCCAGGCCTTGATGAGCCTATTATCCATTATGAGTGTGATGACTATTGTGTCTGAGCTCTCCTCGAAGGCAATGGTGCCATGGTGGTTGTGTGGTTGGAAGAGGATGGCTGTGTTGGCCGCAAATGGGACCCCAAAACTATAGGTGAGGTCATACCAGACTCTGCTGCTATCCTCCCAGGTTGGGCCCTTCCTTTCCAGAACATAAAACATTACTGAGGTGACATTGTTGTCTGTGTGTGTGGGTAGAGAAAGATTGCACCTAACATATCCTGATGTGACACAAGCATATGGTTGGGTGAACCCTTGGCCCAGGACCTCATACTGCCAGGCTGTGCTGGTGGATGCCTGCCCTTGGTCCAGCCCTGGGAGCCCCAGCTTGGAAACCTACCAAAATAGATGGCAACCAGTTAGTCCTTTTTGTGTATGGGGGGGCAGAAACCCCCCAGGCCACAGAAACTCCCTAGGCTGCAGCACCCTCAAAAAGCAGAGCTCCTTACCTCATACAGCATGCTAAATTGCACCAAGAATGTACATACAGCCATGCTGAGATCACCACCAAGCTGGCCTGCTATACACTCTACCAATCTGCTCAAAGAACCCCAGATCATAGCTACCATTGCTGCATAGGCTATGTTGTGCTCATGCACAGTTTGCTCTTCGATAGCACTTCTAAAGTTCTGATAGAAGTACAGAATCTTGTGCATCTCTGGATTTGTATCAAAAAGAGTATATCAGTGAAGAGTGTGATTTATCTAGGGAGTAAAAAAAAAGGGAGATGAGTGCGGGAGATTTCAGAACTCCAGAACCCACCCTTCACTAGTGTTGTAGTATACCCAATTCCCATCCAAACCCCCCCTCCTTGCCTTTTTCGCCCCCTCTTTCCTGCCACTTGGTATTTGATACAATCCTCGCAAATCTCGTTGATGTGGCAGTGAAGCTCATCACCGTAGAGGTTCCTTACCACCATTGCAACCACCTCTCTGTATTCGTTAATAAAGATATGGTTCTCTTCATCGTTGGTTACTCCTGCTGGCCAATGGACCCCTTGGTTGAGAACAATTGGCTCTGATTCGAATGTAGACCCCCAAGCCTTGATGATGATGCTGGTACTGCTCATGCTGAACATTTTGCCCTCGAATTTCTCTATTTGATCAGATGCCAGACATAGTTGAACTCAGGTAACTTTGAACTCTCCTTTCCAATGGAACTGAGCCCTGATCTGAGGGACTAAGATAAGTGTGCAGATGGGTTACATGTGGATGGGTTGTGTGTAGGCGAGTTGCATGCAGGTGGGTTGCATGCAGGTATGGGTATTTTTTAGAGAGAGACCACATAAAAAATGAAATTAAATAAAACATAGAGATGGGTATTTCAGAAAAGAGCATGAGTGAGTGAGTGAGTGAGCTGCATGCTGACGAGTTGCACACTGACAAGTTGCACAAGTTGCACAAGATGGCTCATGAAGGCTTACTTCTGTTCCTTTTGAGACCTCTGCCATATAATATATTGACTCAATAGCTCAGCCACCAAAGGCATGTCCTACAACATCCTCCAACCTTTCTTCATCTTGACCAGATGTTACAAATAAAGTTGGCAGATCTTGCCATAGAGCTGTGGACCCTAAGAAGAGTACGAGATAAATTGGGTCATGCTGGGGGAAATTTAAATAAGTAAAAAGTAGTGACAGAAAAGAGCAACCTACATCTACTACCAGCTGCTCCAAAAAGGCTGCCACATATATAGCTATAAGGTCTGTAAATTCCGAGGTCCAAAGGGCTGCCATGAGTTGTTGCTAGAATTCACCCTCATCCCTGCCATCACCGTCACCATCACCATCACTACTGCCATCGCCCCTTTGGCTCTCGATGAGCAGCTTGTATGCTGCCCATATGAGAAAGAATCTAACATTGTCAGCAGAGAGTGCATTTCTACCTCGAATACTCCCTCTTTTGATGATTATTGCAGGGTGAAAAATGAGTAAACTGGACTAACATACGAATTAAGGGCTGCTGTTTTGTTTGCTTGTGATGCGGCAGGAAAGAACAAAGAAAAAGAACAAAGAAAAGAGAGGGAATAAAGGAAAGGGTGATATCACCAAAGTGCGGTAGGAAAAAAAAAACAAGAGCAAAATGAACAAAAGAAAAGGTGATGTTACCAAAGATTTCAATCCAGATAGATCAATCTGGATGGATCAATCCAGATGGATCATCTGGATGAATCATCTGGATGGATCAATCTGGATAGATCATTCAGATGGATCAATCCAGATCAGATCACTAGACCAATCTGAGTTGATTCAAACCTATCATATGACGAACCTGAATCGAATCTCATCTGGATCAACTCTATTCATTTGGAGCACTAAGTGTAATGTACTGGCTCAATGGAGACAAATTATAAGATTGGGAGTTGATGTAGTTTGGCTTGAGCTCCCAGTTACTTTGTCAAAAAGCAATAAAATGTTCTAAAGTTTCTAAGGTCCTTGGTGTTTAGTGGTATAATAGTCAAAGCTGGATATCTGCAAGTGATTTGTGTATCAATTTCCTAATTGGGACAGTTCTTCTGGATATAGCAGTGATTTGTAAATGGGTTTCCTTCTTGAGTAGCAGGTGATTTCTGTATAGCGCAACAATCTCTATATATGATGGCCTGGCAATTTAGCAGTTCTCCTTATGTGATTTCTGCATGATAATCTTGTGTAGCACAAGTGGATTCCTTATTTGGGTCAACTGGGAATGGCAGGTTTTGTATGTAGCATGAGCAGTTTCCTTATATAGGATAATCTTGGTGATATTCCTTATGCAGATTTGGTAGTCAACTCAATTTGGCTCAATGGGAATTATATAGTACAGATTCTTATTACTGGAAATAATACTGGTGGCAGATATCTCAATAACTCGGGCTCACTGGAAACTGTTGTGGAATACTTGGAATGGAGGGAGAAGCATTCTGTTTATTGCTAATCCTCACGCGTTTTTACGCATCACAATTAGTGACGTTTACATGATGATATAGTCAAGGAAGGCTGTGCCACCATATATCGAGTTGTAACCTACATATTTCAATACTCCCACTCAATGAGATATGCAAATTCCCAAACTACAATACTAAGCTATAACTACTGCAAATCTCGCTGTAATGTTCAGACCACTATCTAGAAACCGAAAAACACCTGAATTGCCTGCTTAAAAGCTCGAAAAATAGGTTGAAAAATAGAGATGTGAACATTTGTAGATGAGCAATATTGGTAGATATCACAAATGCAGGGATTAATGTTAAAGAAGCTTGCTGTCACTCTATTATCCTATCTCATTCTGAATTGTCCTTAATTACCAGCATAGAGTCTCATAATACCCATTCCTTGTATGCATAAGTCAAACTTTGCCTTTGGAAGGGCTTTAGTCAATGAATCCGCCATTATATATTCTATTGGGGTGTATTCAAGGTGTATAGTGCCGTTTTCCATGCATTCACATATGAAATGATGCTGTATATCAATGTATTTCATTCTGGTGTGATGTATAGGGTTCTTTGCCAAAGCAATCGTTGATTGGTTATCTTGCTGGAGTAGCGTAGAGTGCCGTTGCTTGTATCCCAGCTCCTTTAACAGTTCTCGAAGCCAGATAGCCTCCTTTGTTGCCGTTGACAACGCTTGATATTCCGCTTGCATAGAGGATGTTGCCACTGAAGGTTGCTTATGTGTTTGCTATGAAATGGCTCCGTTGTTTACTTTAAAGATGTATCCAGTTGTAGACCTTCTGTCATCTAAGTCACTGGCCCAATTGGCATCACAAGAACCGAATAGGCATATAGTACTCCTGCTTTGCCCATTATCACCACCCAAACTGAGCGTATAGTCCGCGGTTCCTTTGATGTACCTGAAAATTCGCTTGATTGCTGTCCAATGGCTATTGTCGTAGCATGAAGAATACTGTGCCGCTTTGTTTACCGCAAAAGAGATATCAGGTCTTGTCCCTTGCATAAGATATATGAGGATCCCATGGCTTGTCAATAGGGGATGTCGTCTCCCTCAGACATAGTGTCAGACATCTTTAGTTTCACGAATGTTTCCATAGGTGTCCCGACTGGTTTGCATTCACTCATCCCGAATCGCTCGAGAATATTTTGAATGTATGTGGCTTGCGTTAGGTATATAGCACGCTTGTGCCTATTATGTGTAATCAATATTCCAAGGAGATAGGACGCTTGGCCTAAGTCTATCATTTTGAATTCCTAGCATAGTGTAGCCTTTACGTTGTTGATTTCACTTGCCGTTCTGACTAAAATAATATCGTCAACCCAAATTCCCAGGTATACTGTTCCTGAGGATGTATGTTGGGTGTATATGTATGGATCGGCTTCACAATGCTTGAATCTATTGTCTAGAAGATATCCATCAATCTTTCAATTCCACAACCTTGCCGCTTGCTTGATTCCATAGAGCCCTTTGCGTAATTTACATACGAGCTCGTTTCCATCATTGTTGTATAGTTCGTATCCTTGTGGTTGTCGTACATATAACTCTGTGTCTATGTCACCATTCAAGAACGCTGTCTTTATGTCCATTTGGTGTATTTCGTAGTTGTACTTGGCTCCGATCGCAAGAAGTATTCTAAGCGAAGTCAACTTAAATACCGGGGAAAATGTCTCATCGTAGTCTACGCTGTAGCCTTGCGAGTACCCCTTTGCTACAAATCGAGCCTTATACCGTTCTACATTGCCGTTAGCCTTACACTTGATCTTATAGACCCACTTCGATCCTATAGCTTGTCGCTCTGCTGGAAGGCTTACTAGATCCCAAGTGTTGTTTTCGATGAGCGAACTGTACTCCTCGTCCATAGCCTTTCCCCACTCCTTCTTATCATTTGAGTGAATGGCTTTGTCATAGTGTGCTGGCTCACCAGTCGTTGCTATGTAAGCGCATTCGCAGGCGTAGTTCATGTAATGTTATTTGCGACGAGATGACTTGGGTAGGTTCCAGTAATTTCCCAGATCCACTTGGACTTCGTTATCTATCCCAGATTTGTGCTTCTTCTTACCCTTTGGAAAGGTATCCTCTTCGTCATCCTCATCCGTAATTTCCATTATCCTTGGTTCTTGCAACTTCATTTCCATTTGAATGGGTTGCGTTTTCGCTGGCGTAGGTCCCAAGGATGTCTTTGGTGTCGTTCTGGGTGTAGATGTTGTTCTGCTAGCCTTTGCAGTTGGCGTAGATGTCGCTGGCTGTACCATCGAATTCACTGTCGGATTTGAGATAGGAATTTCCACGTAAATTTCCTGCTTAATCTCTTTGAACTGTATGTCACGTAAAATGATTATACGTCGTTTCTGCGGGTTCCAAAGTCTGTATCCCACTCTATCGTATCCAAGGAATATATGTTTATCTGCCTTAGGTTCAAACTTGCCTCAGTTGCCACCTTTGTCCAGAACGTATGCCTCGCTTCCAAATATGCGTAAGTGTGAAATGTCAGGCTTGGATCCATTCCATAATTCCTCAGGGGTAAGATTGCTGTCGTTCCTGGATTGCTTGCCGGGATCCTTGCTTAGAGCTCGAGAGAAACAATGATTTCAAATATATGTCACCGTATTCACTGCTTCCACCCAAAAGGACTTCAGCAAGCCGGCCATATTCATCAT
Organism: Jimgerdemannia flammicorona; assembly: GCA_003990745.1. Lineage (NCBI taxonomy): Eukaryota > Fungi > Mucoromycota > Endogonomycetes > Endogonales > Endogonaceae > Jimgerdemannia > Jimgerdemannia flammicorona. Next base: position 8,589 of record RBNI01003349.1, read on the forward strand.
CGTTCTAGCCATTTCCACTACCGTTCGATTGAATTGTTCTGCCATGCTGTTTTGCTGAGGTGTATAAGGGGCTGTTGTAGAGTGCTGTATACCATTCTTCTTCAAGAAGTGTCTGAAACCTTTGTTGACATATTCTTTGCCATTATCTGAGTATAGGGTTCGTATTCTATATCCCGTCTCATTCTCCATGGCTGCCTTGAAATCCTGGAATTTGTCAAATGCCTCGTTTTTCCCTGCAATGAAATATACGTAGACTTTGTGTGTATAATCATCAATGAATGTAATAAAATACTTCTTCCCGGAGTGTGATGCCATTCGTATAGGGCCACAAATATCTGTATGAATCAAATCGAGAATGCCAGCTGCTCGCTTCGTTTGTTCCTGAAAAGGTTGCTGGGAAGCCTTGTTTGCCATGCATCCATCGCAAAAGAAATCTGGTAGCATATAGTCTGGTAAACCATATATGGACTTGCTCCTTATCATCCATTCCAGGCTCGTTTTACTGATATGTCCTAAGCGTTCATACATTATATGCCAGAAATCCTCTCCTGTTGTAGTTGCAGAATATGCGGATGTAGCACCACTTGGTGTACCATTGATTGTGTATAGATTCCCCTTTCTCGATGCATACATTAACTCCTTATTGTTCTTCAGATTGATTACCGTTACACCGTTTGGGCGTATATTTACTCCTCTGTCCCCGCGAGCCATCATCCGGCCTATTGAGAAGAGGTTCTTGCCTATATCTGGAACGTATAGTACGTCCATGAAGGTGTCTGAAGGTTCATCAATGTTTTCATGTAGATGTATGCCTATGTTGCCTTTCCCTTGAGCATAAATGACATTATTATCGCCTAGCTTGATAGGTATGGGATGCTTGAACTTCTCGTACATAGAGAACCACTCCTGGTGAGCCGTCATATACTGTGTTGCACCTGAATCCATGAGCCAGACCTCTTCGCTGTATGCATAAGCGCTATTCGGCATATAGCTTATATTTGCGCTGGCACCGATGTTGATGTCACCATTTTTCGCTGTCTGAAAAGTGTTTTGTTGACCAGGATTTGTAGATGTCGAACTGGTGGAATTGCATCTGCAACTGGTGTTGGTGGAACTGGCGGTTGGTTCCGAATTTCCTCCTATTTCAATGGTTTCTGCATATGGATAGGTCGCCGCTTCTGCGAAGAATAGACCTCCACCACTGCTGTTTTCGTTGTTGGCATCCACCATGTTTGCCTGCCATTGTCCTTGCTGTTGGCCACTCTTTTCCTTCTTCTTGTGGTTGCAGTCCTGCTCACGATGTCCACGCTTATCACAGTAAAAGCATTTACCGTCGAATTTCTCGCATTGCTGGCCTCGACCTTTGTTCGGCTTGCCTTTGCCTCATCCACGTGCTCTGCCATAGAATGCTTTCTCATCATATTCCTCATTGGCATTGTTGCTGCCTAGCCTTGTTTCCTCATTTAAAAGGCTTGTGATGACATGCTTATAATCTGATAATCTGCCGGATTCCCTCATAGCAGCGACAACCATGTTGTATGCTTCAGGAAGGCCTCGTATAAGAGCCAGGACCTTGTCTTCATTCTTGATAGTGTCCGCCAGCATAGATGTAAGAAAATTCACTTGATTCGCCAGCTCGTCGACTCGATTGGCGTAGTCCTGGATGCTCTCCTTGGACTTAATTCAAAGATTGAATAGTTGTGCCTTTAAGTGGAATCTGTTTGATGCGGATGCCTGTTGATGGTGATTGCGTAAAATCTCCCAGGCTTCATTCGCCATCGTAGCATTGATTACCAGCTTCATTTGTGCATTCGAAAGGGTGAACATAATCTCCCTTAGCGCTTTGTGATCTTTTGTGGCATCGTATGTCATTACTTGCACCTGTGGCTTCCAGTAGTCCTCCAAACTACATTCTTCTAGGAGATTCTTCATATGGTACACCCATATGGCGTAGTCCTTACCATCAAAGACAGGAATCATCCTCTTTACTATTGACATTGGCACCACTACCGGAATGTTCGTCATCATGGAAGCGAAACCCATTCTGGCTGTGTTTGTGTTCATGTTATCAGGACTTGGCGGTGTGCTGCTAGCACTGCTTGAACTAGTAGCCATTGTATAGCATATGTATAAGAGGGGTATATAGCCGCTAACCGGGGCTCATAACCTTTTGTTGTGGAATACTTGGAATGGAGAGAGAAGCATTCTGTTTATTGCTAATCCTCACGTGCTTTTACGCATCGCAATTAGTGATATTTACATGATGACGTAGTCAAGAAAGGCTGCGCCACCATATATCGAGTTGTAACCTACATATTTCAATAGAAACCACAAATGATTTGGAGGTCGCAGATTCTTCCTGAATTGGTGGCTCTTCTGGGAATATGATGGCGCAGATTCTTCTGAATTAGTGGCTTCAACTGGAAATACAGTGGATAACTTGAAAATGGCAGCTTCAACTGGGAATTAACTTGGATTCTTAGGAAGTTACATCAAGACTAGCTTTGTTTGCATGGAGTTGCATTGATAGACTGGCTCTACTGTGAAGTTGCATCAACAGACTGACTTGTAGCAAGAATAGAGCTCTTCTAGAAATACAGTGAATGACTTGGAAATGGTGGCGAAGTTCTTCCTTAAACTTGGCAGTAAACTCAAATTCTTCAGGCTTATCTGGCAAGTATACCAAAAATGAACTCATTCTTTGTATCAGAAAGTGGACCAGAGTGGGGGAAATAAGCTCACAATCTCCTAACAGTGGCTGTAGAGTTCCTCTCGAAGTATGGTAGGCAAACTTGTCTTTTGCTTCAATTTCGGACTGAGGTTTATTCACTCTTATCTCTGGGGTAATTTATACAAGTTGGTTGCTATCTGGTTACTATGTGGCTAACTATAGATCTGCTACTTATAGTAGGTGTACAGAGTCTGTATAGGTAAACAGACTCTTTCTGGTATATCTGGCTATTTATACAGATTCTGTAGCAATGGTTGCTGGTTACTATGCTGTGTATTCATATCATCTTGGCTAATTGTTCATATCATCTGGTTAAGATATAATTCAGGTGATATATTTTGGTTTGTCACATCAGCCCCCACTGAAGGGTAGTCTGTCCCAGACTATTCTTTAGTAATCATCTCAATAAGTATAGGCTGCTTCTGTATTTATACCTGTTCCATCATCTTCATTATCTATACTAGGGTCACTCCATTCTATGAGCTCTTCTTCTTCTTCAGGGAATAGGATTTTGACAGAGTTGATGATACTCAAATAGGTAATAGGGTTCATTCCTTGAATGTCATTCAGAGAGAATTGTGCTTGTGTCAGGGCTGTGATATTTCATTTATAAATAGTGTATAGTCTGTCTGCAGTAGTAGTGTCTCTTCTGGTTAGACCTGTGGTATTCCTGATGTAGGTCTGCTCTGGGGCTGAGAGGTTCTGCAATTGTTCACCAATTGTATAATAGGCCTGCAGTTGGTGGACTTGTAGTAGGCATCTGACCAGGGTGAGATTTTCTTGATGAGCTTGGATCCTCTGAAGGGGGCTTCCATTAGCTTGGCTGAATTGGGGTAAAGGGACTGGTAGGGCTTGGAAGAAGCTGAGGACCAATATCTGGAGGTGCTGATCAATCCTTTGGCTCATAGTGTAGAGGGGAGATATAGTTTGAGATGATTGATGTGTACTGGTGTTCTCAGGGTTCATGCATCTATGCTTCTTAAATAGATACTAGTTTCTCTGATATTGTGTATAAGATAAGGTCCTTCCCACTTAGGTTCCAGTTTGGCAGCAAAATTCATTTCAATCATGCTTCTCTAAACTAGTACTTGATCTCCAATCTTAATCTTCTGATCCTTCTGTTTTTGGTTATAGTACTTCTTTTGTCTTTCTTGGGCTTTGATAATCTGTCCTTGGGCTTGATTTCGTAACTATTCTGCCTTCTTGAGGAGGTCTCCAAGGTTCTCATGGTCAGCAGTTCTGGTTCTCTTGGCAAACATCATTTCAAATGGCTTTTGTTTGGTAGAGGCAGCAGGGGTGTTCTGAATTTCCCATAGGATCTCAGGTAAGCAGAGGTCCCAATTAGTAGGATTGACTTAGGCAAGTCCTTTCTTGATGGTCTGGTTCATTCTCTCTGTCATGCCATTGGTCTGGGGGTGGTATGATGTGGTCCTTTTGAGGTAGATCTTGTGAATTTGAGCATAACTCGTGATTATGTTATTGATAAATTCCATGCCTTGGTCAGAGATGAGTTCTTCTGGGGGTCCATATCTGAGTGTGAGTCTATAGAGGAGGTCTACAATGGTAAAGGCATCTGCGATTTCTATTGGGAAAGCCTCGGGCCACTTGGTCAGATGTTCTACAAATATAAGGATGTATTTGTTTCTTCTTGGTGTAACTGGTAGAGGTCCAATTATATCTACTCCCCATCTCTGAAAGATATGAGTGAGTGGGGGAATAGGTTGCAAAGGGGCTTGATAGTTCTTCTTTCCTTGATACTTCTGGCAAGTGTCATATTTCTGGATGATGTCTCGGACTTAAGTTCTGAGGTGAGGCCAGTGTTGATACAGTTTTCAAATCTTGTTTTCTGTACTTGTCTGTCCTTGATGGGCTTTCTGATGTTCTTTACGGATAAGATCTTCTTGTGCCTTGATGGTCTGAGGAGCTTCCTTTAGGGTGTAGTTCCTCAGGACACCCTTCTTCTGGTTCATTGGGGCTGGCAGGAAAGTACATCAACATTGTTGTGAGCTTTCCCTACTTTGTGGATAATAGTGATTTTGTAATCCTGAAGGATAAGGATCCAGCAGGCTAGGATTCTGGTGGGTTCCTTGTAGTTGAATAACTATTTGAGGACTGCATGGTCTGTGATCAGGGTGAACCTTTTTCTGATGAGATAATGCTTAAACAGGGTGACTGTCCATATGACTGCAAGGCATTCCAGTTTGATACTACCATAGTTCATCTGCTGCTAATTGGTAGCTCTGCTTGCATAAGCTATCATATAGTGCTGTTGATCAGGTCCTTCTTGGGCTAGAACTGCTCTGAGGCCATCTTTAGAGACATCTATATATAAGATGAATGACTTCTGTAGATTGGGGCACACAAGGATTGGTGCTGTAGTCATGCAGTTTTTGAGTTCTTTGAAGGCTTTTCCTTGTGATTCTATTCATTTGAATGGTACTTCTTTCTTGAGAAGGATCCAGATTAGGGCAGCAATTTGAGCAAAGTTCTTGATAAATCTTCTGTAGTAGGATACTAGCATCAGAAATGATAGTGTCTCCTTCAGGGTTTTGGGTACTGGCTAATTGTTGATCTTCTTGGTTTTCTTTGGGTCTGTATGGGTTCCTTCTTTCAAAACTATGAATCTAAGGAATTCAAGTTTCTGTTTTCCAAAATAGCATTTCTTTGCATTCAGTCTCAAGTAGTTCTCATGGGTGAGTTTGAAGAATTCCTCTAGGTGATACAGGTGTTCTTCAAAATTTGCTGAGTAGATGTTGGAATCATCCATGTATACAATCAGACAATGGTGGATCAAGAGGGTATAGACTGAATTCATCATCCTCTGGAAGGTGAGGGGTGCATTGCAAAGTCCAAAGGGCATTTGGAGGTACTCAAACAGTTTCCCTAGAGCAAGGAAGGCTGTCTTTTGGATGTCCTTGGGGTCCATGGGGATCTCATGGAATCCTGTGAAGAGGTCCATACTGCTGAAGTATCTGGTATCTTATAACTGATCCAAGAGGTCATCAATTCTGGGCAAAGAATAGGCATCCTTTTCAGTGACTGAATTGAGTTTCCTATAATCCATACAGAGTCTCCATCCTCCTTTCTTTGGTACAATAAGTATAGGGCTGGCCCAGGGGCTGGTAGAGGGTCGGATGACTCCATTATCTAAGAGTTCTTATATGTGCTCTTTTTTGAATATTTTCAAGTAATGGGGTATTCTATAGGATTTCTGCCAGATGGGTGTTGCATTTCCTGTATTTATGCTATAGTGATATGATGGATTGTATGGCAGGTTACCATAATTGGTGGTGAAGATATCTTGATATTTGTTGAGAAGTTCTACTAGTTGTTGCTGTTGTTGGGGTGTCAATTCTTCTCCAATATTGGTGGAAGGCTTCACTATCTCCTGGGTCACAGAGGGGCCTTTCCTTTCTTCTGGGACCTTTTGCCATTTCTCAATAGATTTAGTTCATAAACTTCTCTATGAGTTTAGTTGAGAAAAGACACCAGATGTCCTATGATGGTTCCTTTTGGCAAGATGATGGTCTCCCAACTTTGGTTGGTTACTTGGGAGTGTACTGGGTTCATCTTGTCAGAGAATGTGTGTCCCTCTATGTCCAGGTGTGGGATATCTTCCTTGGGTTCAAAGAAAAGGTTTCTGGGGTCAAGTGGTACAAAGATTTCGAAGGTAGTTTGTTCTCTGGGCTCCAGGATGAGATTCTTGTGCAGTCTGACTGGTTGCTGGAACACTTGCAGGAGATCATTCCTCTTCAGTCCTTTCACCTGTACCATTCGGGTGACACAAGCTTCTGACAACACACTAGGCAACATCTTCAAGTTTCGGTGCTATCAAGATGGCGAGCAATGTGCATTCTGGTGAGCGTACTGGACAGGGGGGCCCCAGTGCCTTCGACTGGCAACATGTGGGGGGGGGTCGGGGTGCTGGTCTTGGCATGCCGGGCCCGTCGATGAGAGGACGTGGGGCTGGAGGGGGCGGCAGAGGCGGTGCGAGGCAACAGGGGGGAGGGAGGATGACCTTTGCAGACAAGGTCAGGATGGGGAAGCAGGCGACGGGACTGGATGGATGGCTGGAGCTGGGGAAGGCAGCGGCTTCCTCAAGCGGCAAGGAGGCCTCCCCTCTGGGGGGGCAGCGTAGGGGGGCTGGAGGAGTAGTGGCTGAGGCTGTGACTGTTGATGGCGGTGTGACGGCCAATCTGGAAAAAAATCCAGATGTGACGGTTGATGGAGGACCTGGACAGGGGAGTGGCGCGGGATCTGGAGACCTGGCTGATGGTGTGACGGGACTCGTGGCGGCCCCGTTACTCAAGAAGTCCCGATCGGAATTCGCAGTCACGCTGTGCTTCCGTGGCTTGGCGGTGACGGCAAAGATGGTGCTGGGGATGTTGGCGAGCGAGGTGAAAGGAGCGGCCTCAGTCAAGTTTTTAAAGAAGCTGGAGGCCGTCGAGGTGGGGTTTGAAGAGGAGGGCCTGCTGCTGGAGGCGGTGGAGAAGGGTGTGGTGATTGGAGGGATCTCGGTACCGATGGCGAGGTGTATGCGTTGGGATCCCCGAGTTGTCCATCTGGTGATTGCGGATTTGCCGACAGTGAAGAAGGAGGAGGCCAAGAAACTGGTCACGGATGGGGTGAAGGAGTATGGGGAGGTGGTCGACATCGGGTTCAGAGTGTGGGAGGGGACTGAGCTCAGGACGGGCGATGTTGACGTCCGGTTGAGGTTGTTTGGGACGGAGA
>RBNI01003350.1:0-16050 GCA_003990745.1 Jimgerdemannia flammicorona
CTGGCTATTTATACAGTTACCACAGCAATGGTTACAGGTTACTAAGCTGGGTGTTCATGTCATCTGGCTAATTGTTCGCGTCATCTGGCTAAGGTATAATTCGGGTAGTATATCCTGGTTCGTCACAATATATTCGGATGCCCATCTCTCGCATCCTCTCCTTGACGACGATTCTGGCCTCTCATAATATGGCCAGACATGTTACGTGATCATACAAATCACCGCCGTCACATCCAACCTTTATCGGCCAGCCATGTAGAACTCTTCACCACGACCGCCCACATAGGACCCGCTTTTGCGCCGAGTCCCAAGATTGTGAGGCAGTGAAGTTTCCACGACCATGGTTTGGTATGCCCCATGACGCAGAATCCTAAGACCACAACGACCCGAGTCCTACGACTGCGGTAGTGCAGGATTTGAAGACCATGGTTGGCTCACTTGCCCCCATGACGCAGAATCCTAAGACCACGAAGACCCGAATAGGACACCCGAGTCTCAAGATTGCGGGTAGTGTAGGATTTGAAGACCATGGGCAGGCTATCTATCCTTACTCGGGCAGGGCCCTAGACCACGGACAAATCGCATTAACATAATGCAGGTCCTAATGACCACGCTCCGTGTAGGCCCTACGACCACGATGTAAGCTCATCTAATTTCTTTGGGCCGGGTTCTTCGAACTGACCGATGCAACGCATTCGAGACAGAACTTTCCTCATGCACGCATTCGCCCAATACACAAACATATATTCATCCAATTTATTATTCACGAAGGGACGGGAGGGTTGGGTTCGGAAGAGTAAGACGGGGATTTAATAGGTCGTTGGACACGGGTAGACTGCTAATTATAACAGCATCAAAAAAATTGGTATTCCGCGGTTCCGGAAAAGCTACGAATTAATTTAAGGGGTTGTAACCAATCACCTCAGATATAGTTATTGGCTAAAGCCGAAGGAGAAGAGGATTTTATGATGTGATGTGTGTAAAACACATGGAGTGTTGGTATATGGTGTATTACATCATTCGCTCTTTCTCTAGATTTAGAACATGATTTAATAATATCTGACCGTTTTATCATCTCAGCCATTACGCCGCACTGGTGCATTAAGAAATTCGAAATGTTGGATCGGCAAGCGCAAGTAATCTGTACGACAGATCTCTTGGTCGATGCTTGTCCGAGTATCTGCTATCCGATATACCTGTGTGACTTGGTGATATACTACCATATAGATATTAAAATATAGATGTAGTCACTTTTCAGAGCATGTACATATCACCAATGTTCCGAATATATTCTCATTACATACCAGTCGCCGCCTTTCATTTGACCTGAAAGCTCAAAAATAACATATCTCATCATTTTCATTAGTTTAAACCGTAAAATGAATTTTGATAATCATTTTCATCTATATTCCCCACATTCGGCGTGTTAATTATCATACCATCAAAGATCGATGAGGCCTTAATCCACTCGACATGGTCTACTTTTCACGTTGGCTTTTGCTATCATTATTGTTTGTGCTTGTATTCAGCAACCGCTATACATTTGGGATTTTGCACCGTCGGTGTTCCTATAAATATGGGCGTATCTCGGTCACTCAAGAAACATTCATCGGCAGCATAATACGAAGCGTCAATACTCAACACACACATTTCAGGAAACATAAACAAAACCCTCCAATTCCAGTCCGAATACAATCTTACGAAAAATGTCTGCTTTCTTTTCGACCACTGCTGGATCGGCAAATGACGGAGCCAACCAAAACCATATAGTCCTCTTGGTCGGTGGAACTGGCGTGGGCAAGTCCACTCTCATCAACGCTATAGTTAATCATTTTCGCCAAGGCACGGTCGATAATATCAAGATTGCCATTTCCACGCATTATTACAAAAATGTGACCGAAAGAGGTAGGTTTGATTTTGTGTTTAACCATTTCATATCCGCACTTGTTGAATCTTCCAATTTTCATTACAAAAAAAAAAAAAAAAAACATTTAGACCTTTACAGGCCTGACTCAGAGAATGACATAGAAAATGTCACCACCAGCACCACCAACGGCTGCTACAATTACGAATTCAAGGATCCTATAAACTACCGCAGGTTCACATTCATCGATACGCCTGGTCTGAGCGACACCCGCGGCATCGACCAGGATAAAATCAACATTGATAGAATCACTCATGCAGCCATGAAAACCGGCAATCTCTCAGCAATTGTCGTCGTCGCCAGCGGGACTGAGGCTCGGGTGACGGCTAGTGTTCAGAACACTCTTGTCCTTCTAGCCGGGAATTTGCCTGATGATATAACCAACAAGAACCTGCTCCTGATACTTACCAAGACGGACAGGACTGGTGCATGCTTTTCGTTGAGGGATTTTGCTATGAAAGTCGCCAAACCTTATGTAAGTTTTTAGGTATATCAATGGATAATTCACAAGTGAATGTTTTCTCATTTACATTTTTCAACACTACAGGAGGTCTTTTATATGAACAATACTATTTTCAGCTCGGACCCGGCTACTTGGCGAAATGACGGAGAATTACGCGAGGAAGTTGATATAAACTGGCAGAAGTCCCAGCGTACCATCCGAAAGCTTCTGGACACCATCGCATCTCTTCAAGCCTCTTCCACACAGTCGTTCCACAAGATGAAGCAGGCGCGAGACATGATAATGGTCCAGATCACTGCCATCATGATGGACATTGGAAATCTCAATGCCGTTGAAGAAAAGCTTGATGCAGTGAGGATAGGCCTCAGCAACTCCAAATCCGACCAGCAAAAATACGCGAACTTCAAAACTACTACGATTTCAACCAAAACCGAAATGGTTGAAAGTGAGCACCACAACACTTTGTGCAGAGAGCACGTTAATAATAATATAATCTGCCACGAAAATTGCGTTCTCCAATACACTCCCAATGGCGATAGCGCTATCTTTAAGGGCTGTGCATGCATGTCGGGAAATAGGTGCGACAAATGCGGCTGTGGGCCTGATAGGTAAAAATCCGATTTGTTTTGCAAATGCTTTAAAGCTACACAGGTTATTTAATTATCTTTTAATTGTCATCATCACTTTCCTGCAGACACATGCACGTGAAGCAAACGGTGCAAGTGACAACTCCTTCCATCGAGGAAACATTAGACCATATGAAAAAAGCCCAGCATGACAGGGAACTACAACTGCAGTCCCAGTACATCAATCAAGAAAACCAGATGCAACAAGACAAGAATATGATAGAGTCCGCCATGAAAACCAAATACCAACAGGTGGAAAGCCTCTGTCATGAACTCCAGGGAATCTGCAAGCGTTTCAACTTCGTAAACGAGCTCAATGCCATCGTCGCTGTCCTGAAGAACAAAGCTGCCAGTAGTACTAGTATGAAAGTCCGCGCCGACGCAGATCAAATAATCAAAAACCTTGAATTACTTGCTGATCAGCTCACCAACCGCGGCATTTGAAGGCCAAGTGAGTATACATCTCTTTGGATTAATCATCTAGCATGCGATAAAGAACGACATCCTGCTAAAACTAATATTTTCAATATCAGATTTTCTGCGGAGATTGCGAATTTTCACAAAAAAATGAACACTCTTCCACTTGCAGAGAAACTTCTCTATCTCATAGTCAAATTCTTGAAAAGATAGCCATTGATAATTCATCATTAACACAGTAATACGTTTTGGTGTCTCAAGCTAGTCTTCTTCTGCTAGCTCAAATTTGTTTAGTCAGTAGTGTCATCGAAACATTGAAATAAAAAAATATTGTAAATGCTTGGTTCGGAGTGTAATCACACAGGGATGTGTTATGAATCTCGTAGTGGTCGAGTGTTCAGAATAGTAATAAATAAATGTTCGCACGCCAGAAGTGCGGGGACGGCTCCAACGAACTTTTGCTTCAATGACAATCCTATGCGCCGAAAATTCTTGAAGTCGCTGAAGGGTCTACCTTGGGAAAGCCGTAGAAACTTATGTCTTCTCATATATATATATTCACTAACGAAACTTCAAGTATAATAATCAGTGTCGCCAAAGTCACAACTGGTTGAGATGCTGTTTGGCGTAAAGTCCTTCACGGTCTCAGCGGAGATTATTGGTTAGGAATTTGTCGAGTGTATTTTTGATAATGTTGAGAAATGCCTCGACCGCCGCATTTTGGTCCTCGCGAGAGAAAGAAGTTGTAGCGTGACGAGAGGATGTGAATTCTTGATAATGGTGTGTATCCATGAGCCCGTGGTTTTAGTTATTTATTTTATTTTATCTATTGTAACGTGCGGACTCAATGGAGGCGAATTACAAGGTTGGGGCTGCTATGTATATTGGCTTGAGCCCCCAGTTACTTTGTCAATAGCAATGATTTCTGGTGCAAGTTCTGTTCACGTAACGCGGACGACTAAGCTTCGCTTGGTCTCGGACCATTTCAGAGTTGGTTTCTGCCGTCTAGAAAGTGATGGCATGCTTTATTTGTCTTAGAAATAGTGGTTTTACATGTAACTGCCAATTCATCTGTCTAAGACATATGTGTGAGACATTTGTGTAAAACATAGTAATAACAGTGTCCCTGCTCCCATGGAGTTCCCTTAGCCATTTTGAAAGCTTGGCAGTTTGCCTTCTTACTTTCAACCCTCAAAACTTTTCTGACTATGAACCATGAACAACTTCAACAGCAACAACAGGCTGCCTTGGCTGAATGGGCTGAGTTCATTTGGCAGGTCTCTGAGGTGATTGTGGTCAGCCTCTGCCCTGCACCACCAGATCCAGCTATTGCGATTAAACATGAATAACAGTGTATCATTGATTCTCTCTTCCTCTGATGAATGGGATGTGCCAGGGGCCCAGTCTCTGGACCTGACAGCACTCTGATGGTATGGATGATGATGCCCCCATCAATGATGATGGCAGTGATGAGGAATTCCTCACAGCTGCAAGAATGAGAGCTCTCGGCTGTTTTCACATCCCACCCACCTTTACTGATGTCATTCCCACTGAATGTGTCCATGCACACCTCACCCCTCTCAGCCTTAGGAAGCTCATCTGCTGCAACCCGGAGCCCAAGGGTGGTGTCTTTTGAACTCCCTCCATCGATGAGGCATTCCTTGACGATTTCCCCAAAGCCGCTCAAGATGCTGACCACATCCTCGCCAACTCACAATACACAATCTACAACATGCTCTGTCCCATCACCATTCTCCTCCACACCCTTGAACTATGGAGTGATGGGGCTGATGTTTACCAAGGCTTGGTTCACAATGCTGTTGTTACCCCCATGGTGGAAAAACTCCAAGACTCCCTTCGGATTGGATTCCATGAGGCAGAAAGCATCTGTATCTGCCATTGGGTTGACCTTGCCAAAGCTGCAGAATGGTCCCCCACCCTTATCTCCACATACTGCATAGTCACATCTGGCTCCAAGTATGATGGTGACCTCTTTGGTGCTGACTTCATCTGCCACTTCTAGAACAATGTAAGACACCAGAAACATGACTCACAGTTTGAGCAGCCTCTAGCAAGCCCTCCACCCCTTGGAACATCTTCTTCTCCACCCATGGCAAATTCACCTCTAGGAGCCAGGGCCAGGGAAACAGATTCCAGGGTAACCAACACCTCAACTTCTGCCACTCTCCACAATCTTCTCAGAACCGCACCCCAAGTCAGTGAGGTGGCTTCCGAAGCTAGACACTAGGGCCAGGTGCAACAACACCCACTACTAACCTCTGAAGAATCCCCCCATATATCACTCCCTGGTCCCGAAGGTGCCCAACATCTCCAAGGTGGATGCCTGTCTGGCACAGATCTCCGAATCAGTTTGGCAAGCCCTAGGAGTTAACTGCTGGATGAATGACATAGCCCACAGCAAGACACACATCAATTGGATACACCTCCTGACACTGCTATGCATCTGGCCCCACTTCTCATACAAATGAGGCATGACTGTCATGAAAAAAGCCCTGGTGGACACTGCTGTCCAGGACTTCCATAACAAAGGGGCCACTTATGAGGCCCAACCTGGGGAAGAGCTCATCTTCTCCAGCATCTTCACTATCCCCCAGATCAACAAGAATCAGGCCTGCCTCAATGCACATTTACTGAACAAGTTTGTGCAGTGATTACACTTCAAGATGGAAGGTATTCAAACACTCTGCCACATGGTATGCCAGGGGACTTCCTCATCAAGATAGACATCAAGGATGCCTACCTCCACATTCCCCTCTACCCCACTGATCAACAGTTTCTGGCCTTCCAATGGCAATAAATCAACTGGAAATTCTGGGCCATACCATTCAGCCTATCTTTGGCCCCTTGAATCTGGATGAAGATGATAGCTGCTATTCTGGAACTGCTACAGTGATGCAGCATTTGCCTCACCTACTACATCAACAACATCTGCCTACTAGCCTCCAGCTACAATAAAGCTATTCACCATAGTCAGATGGTCTGCAACCACCTGGAGACCTTGGGATTCCTCCTCTATCTGATGAAATGTGCATGGGACCCCAAGCAAGTTCAGATGTTCCTTGGGTTCCTGATAGATACCAATGCTATGGAGCTACATCTGCCAAGGGACAAGGTACATAAGATCTGCAAGGAGACAGCCTCCCTCCTCTATTGGGCCTCTGAATCCAGCATCCCAATCTACAAGGTGGCCTCTCTGGTTGGCCTCCACAATTCCACAACCCAGGCCATCTTTCCTGCATGCTTTCATATTTGGGCACTCATCTGCAATATACAGGCCACCCTCTGCTACTCCAATTGGAATAGACAGATGATACTTTCCTGGACATCATTGACCAACCTCCATTGGTGGTCCCACGAATTACTGAGATGGAATGGCCACTCTCTCCTCACTGAGATCCCTAAGATTATGGTGGACACAGATGCCAGTGATGTGGGATGGGGCTTCGAGATCTCCTCCCCCACCACCAACATCAGTTATGCCATATGGCAGGCAGCCAGCACCTGGACATCCTCGGAGTGCTGCCTGTCCATCAACTACTGCAAGCTGAAGACAGTTCTCTTTGCCCTCCAGATCAACTCACACTACTGGCAGAACCATACAGTCCTGGTCCAGATGGACAATATGACCACACAGGCATTCATCAACAAACAGAGAGACTCTCTCCACCACCTCCATGCTATTGTGATGTGCATCCACTTGATCTGTATGACACACTGCATTCGTCTCTTTGCAGAATACCTCCCAGATTTGGAGAATGTTCAGGCGGGCTTTTTGAGCCACCTCCATCCTGACCCTGATGACTGGAAGCTACACCCAGCAGTGTTCCAACACCTACACCACCTGTGGGACCTGGTTCAACTCAACCTATTTACCTCATAAATGACCATGCAGACCTCCCTCTTCTACAGCTGGCAGGCTGACCCCGAAGCCTTGGGGATGGATGCTTTTTGACACCACTGGCCTCCAACTGGGGCATATGTGAACCCTCCTTGGATCCTGATCAATTGCACACTCTGCAAGGTGAAAGAGGACTAATGCTCTCACCTCATTCTCATTACCCCTTTCTGGCCATGATGGAGCTGATGGCCTGAACTCCTGGGGATGGTGGTAGCCCCCCCAATTCTCCTTCCACATTGGGCTCTGATGGTGGCCATACAGATACATCATTGGGACACCCTTGTCTGACTGATCAGTGGCCCTCCTCAGACACCACAGTACTGGCAGAGCCAGCTTGCAACCTCATCCATACCAGTATCCAGACATCTTTCTGCAAGAACTATGAGTCTGCCTACCAACACTATGTCTGTTGGTATTATCAATAGAATATTGATCCTCTTCATACATCTACCAAGCAGTAGACAAACTGCCTTGCCCATCTTTTTCATGAGGGCATGAGCACCTGACAACTCTGTGGTGTCTGCACTGCCATCAGCCAATGGACCCCCACTGTTGATGGTGTCTGTTTCTCTAAACTCCCTACAGTCTCTCACCTTATCCAGGGGGTGGGCAACTTACACCCCCCCCCTACCCAAGAATAAGGCCCAGTGGTGGGACATCTCTGTTCTCATCCACTAGTTGGCCTCTTTGGGCCCCTTTGACTCTATTGAGCAGTTGGTCCTGTATGGTAAGAAAACCCATGCCCTTTTGGTGCTTTGCACATCGTGGTATATCACAAGTGACTTTGCCCAATATCAGGTAACTGTGGATTTCCAGGGTGGCCAAGGTGACTGGCCTACTGAAATAGTTCTCACTGCAGACATGACCAAGGAATGCATGCCCGACTCTCCCTTCAAAACCTCCTGCCCTATCCTGGTACTTCTAGAGGACAAGGACATATGCCTGGTATACTGGGTCTACTACTGGATACATGAAATGGAACCCCTATGCCCACCACATGGTGGAGACCACCTCTTCATCAGCACATGCTCTCTCCATCCTAACTTAACCACTGACCACCTTTGCAACTGGTTTTCAGAATGTATGATGGCTGCTGATATTGACCCCATCTACTGCCCTTATTCTGTTTGGGTGGAATTCTTCACTGAGGTATTGGAAGGGGGAACTCCCATTGATGAAGTCCTGGAGAATGGGAACTGGAGCTCCAAGACTACTTTTGAATGTTACTACCATCTATCCCACAGGTTGCTGGTTCTTTCCAAGACCTCTTGGGCAAAATCTTTGGTATACACAGTCCTCCAGTGCAAGGCTGCTATGTCAGCCTGGTGCTCCACTCATCTCCAATCTATGAACAACCAACTCTGAAATAGTCTGGGACCAAGCAAAGCTTAGTTCCAGATGGACGAGGTGCCATAGGCACTGAAGTCTGTTCCAGACTTTGCAAGCTTGGGGAGGACTGTAAAGAGTTGGTTTCCCACCCATCCCTACCCTTTCCATTTCCTTTTTGTGAGTTCTTCATTTCCCCAATGGCCCCAGCCACTGGGGGGCTTTTTTCTTTTTTCCTTACTTCTACTTTGGACTCACTACCAATCTTTCTTGGCTAAGGGAACTTTGTGGGAGTAGAGACACTTTTATTACTATGTTTTATACAAATATCTTACACATATATCTTAGATAGATGAATTCACAGTTATATGTAAAACCACTATTTCTAAGACAAATAAAGCATACTATCACTTTCTAGACAGCATAAACCAACTCTTCATAGTCCTCTCTAAGCTCGCAAAGTCTGGGACAGACTTCAGCACCTACAGCACCTCATCTATCTGAGATTTTAATAGATTTCCTAATCAGCATAATACGGCAAATTCAGCAGATTTCTCAAATAAGCAGGAATAATATAGTTATGATAGATCAATTCTGTGTAACCTATATTCATTACATATATATGTATATATACCAACCAACCATATAGGTCAAATCATTCCTCTTCTATCCTTCACAATTAGTCTCATCTCATTTGCATATCTGAATCTGTCACATTTTCAACCTCTTTGCCTATGTCTCCTTCTCCAACTCATACATGTCTTATCTGCTGCTTCTATGAGAATGTATATCATGGCTGCTACCTCACAGGTTCTGACACCTGTCCCTTCAGCAATGATCTGGACATAGTGACTTTTGCAACTGATGCTGCTATTTTAGCTAATGTGTCTGCCCATGACTTCTAACTCTTGGACAATACCAGCCTTCATGTAACAGAGGATGTTGGTTTGTCTTGTCATACTATATGGTTTTCTTTACATCTCTCATTAAATCAACCTGCCCCACCTGTATCTACATCTCTGGCTGTTTCTTTTTGTTCTGTCTTAGCTACCTTTCTCATCTCTGCAATGGCTTCTCTTCTCCCTAGTGGCCTGGTTGCTGTCTCTAGGGTGACTGCTGTTTTATTCTTAGTTTTGAGATCAATGTCCTGTCTCTTCTCTATTCTAGTCCCTGGCCTTCACTCTTAGAGAGGACCTCTGGCCAGCTCCCTACTGGTTTCACTCTCTGTGGTTTCTGTTCCACTTGGGGTTTCAGTCCCTCTGTTCATCTTTCTGGTCCCACCTCTTTTCCCTTTGGTTGGTCTCTCTACTCCTGGTCTCACACACTTTTATGCTACTGATATCTTAGTCTTTACCAATTCTCCAGTGGTTACTTGTCTATCTCAGGGTTCTGTGGTCCTGCACTCAGTTCCATCTAGCCTTTCTCTGGCTTCTGCCTGGCCTGCCCTCTTTCTTGGCCTTGCTTTAGCTTCTTTTGGCTTGTTTGCTTTCTCTGGTAGATATGGGGTTATATTTTCTCAATCTGTTGATTCTTCTTCAAATTTACTTGTCAAGTACTCATCTGCCTATTCTTCTCTTATTCTGACTATTGCTTATAGTATCTTTTGACTCTGTAATATTAGTAAATTGGTTATATACTCTCTCTCAGGCTGTAAGAGGGTTGCTTTTTTAGGGTAACTGTTACGTAGTTCTGGAAGGGTTTTCTGGAAGTTCTGGATATTCTGGAAGATAGTTTTCTTATGGTCAAGATTAATTTCATATGGAGTATGTCCTCTACACTTATTGATTTCAAGATCAGGTTGACGTCTCAACCAAAGTCCTTTTTTGGACTAGTTCTGGGTGTTCAGGATTTTCCGTATTTCAGGAAGTTCAAGAAACTAAGACCAGCTTAGTTGAATTGGCATATTGCTGCAGACAATACCCAATTAGGAAATTTCGTGATGGGGTTAGAAGTGGGACCTAACAGAGAGCAGATTTACTTAAGAGTGGGTTGTGGGTTATTAAATAGATTTATTTGCTATTCATGATATTGCTATACTAGGAGTAGTTGTATAAAGGGATATTGTGGGGAAGTGCTCAGAAGTTGTGTTTGGATGGTTCTGGTCTATTCAAGTCTGAGATTCTGAGGTCTGGGGGAGGGGGTATTTATACTAGTGAGGGGCTATCTAGACTATGCTAAATGTGGATGTAGCACTAAGTACCTTGCTGAGTCGAAATGCAGTCACATAGTACAAGAGTGATCTGACATATCAAGAGATCATCTGACTGCTGAGTCAGTTCACAGTCATGTCATACAAGGCTAATCTAACTATACTATGACTGCTAAGCTATTTATAGATTTAGGTGCTGTCTGGTTAGTCTTTGATGACATCACTATTGATGACATCATCACTAGCAAAGTCTGAGCAGTTTTCTAACTTCTGACATCATCAGTTTCAAGGCATTGTCACTTCTATCTCTTGCAAGATTAAGGCTGTCCTTGGTGGTGGTGGTTGTACAAGGATAACAGGTCTTGGTTCTCTTTTTTTTTGGTCTGCTGGCATATTTGCAAGGACTGGCCATTCTCATCTAGGGCGAGAGCTCCCAATGTCGTGGCTGGGGGTTTGAACCTCTTGGAAATGATATTTTCTGTAATCCGAGGCAATTTCTAGTAGTAATATCTGTCATGTAGATGGCTTGAGATTGGTTTCGACAATGTTGGCTTTCTTGAGTTCAGATGAAGCATCTGTCACTCTCCAATAGAGGTGACACAGATAGAGTGAACAGAGTTGTTCAAATGTGTTTTGCTTCTACTAAGTAATGAGATCTTGTATAGTTGCAGTGTATCTTGGTCTTGAGTTGATAAGCATAGTTTGTGAACCTTTTGATGGATGAGATAGGGTTCTTCTTATCTTAATTTGAGTTCAGTACTTTCAGTTTCTTTTGTAATAGTACAGTATACTAAACTAGTTATAGCAGTTCAGAGTCAGTCTTATGGTTGTAGTACTTCTTCTAGTATTCTTGTATCTTGGCAGTGGGTAGTGCTCTGAATGGATGGAGTTGATCCGGATGAGATTCGATTCAGATTCATCATGTGATGGATTTGAATCCACTTGGATTGGTCTCGTGATCTGATCCAGATTGATCCAGATTGATCCAGATTGATCTAACCAGATTGATCTATCCAGATTGATCTGGATTGGTCCATCCAGATTGGTCCATCCAGATTGGTCCATCCGGATTGATTCATCTGGATTGAAATCTTTGGTGTCATCACCCTTTCTTTTGTTCATTTTGCTCTTGTTTTTTCTTTCCTTCCATACTTTGGTGATATCACCCTTTTCTTTTGCTCCCTCTCTTCTTTTGTTCTTTTCTTTGTTCTTTTTCTTTGTTCTTTTTCTTTGTTCTTTTCTGCTGCATCATGAGCAAACAAAACAGCAGCCCTTAATTCATACGTTGGTCCAGTCTACTCATTTTTCACCCTGTAATGATCATCAAAAGAGGGAGTATTCGAGGTGAAAATACACTCTCTGCTGACAATGTTAGATTCTTTCTCATATGGACAGCACACATGCTGCTCATCAAGAGCCAAAGGGGTAACAGCAGTGGCAGTGGCAATGGCGATGGTGATGGTGATGGCAGGGATGAGAGAGAATTCCGGCAATAACTCATAGCAGCCCTTCGGACCTTGGAATTCACAGACCTCACAGCTATGTATGTGGCAGCCTTTTTGGAGCAGCTGATAGTAGATGTAGGTTGCTCACTCGGCTGCCACTTGTTTACTTGTATTTATTTAAACTTCCCCAGCATGACTCAATTCATCTTGTGCTTTTCTTAGGGTCCACAGCTCTATGGTGAGATCTGCCGACTTTATTCGCAACATCTGGTCAAGATGAAGAAAGGCTAGCAGACGTTGTGGGGCATGCCTTTGGTGGCTGAGCTATTGAGTCAATGCATCACATGGCAGAGGTCTCAAAAGGAACAGAAGCAAGCCTTCGTGAGCAATTTAGTGCAACTCATGTAACTCATCAGCATGCAACTCGTCAGCATGCAACTTTTCGGTATACAGCTCACTCACTCACTCACTCACTCACTCATGCTCTTTTTCTGAAATACCCATCTCCATGTTCTATTTAATTTCATTTTTATGTGGTCACCCCCAAAAAAACACCCACACCCACACACAACCCGCTCGCATGCAACCCACCTGCATGCAATCTGCCCACATGCAATCTGCCCACATGCAACCTGCCCACATGCAACCCGCCTGTATGCAACCTACCTGCACGCAACCTGCCCACATGCAACCCACCTGCACACAACCCACCTGCATGCAACCTGTCCACACCCAACCCATCTGCATACTTATCTTAGTCCCTCAGATTGGGGCTCAGTTCCATTGGAATGGAGAGTTCAAAGTTACTCAAGTTCAACCATGTCCAGTGTCTGATCAAATAGAGAAATTTGAGGGCAAGATGTTCAGCATGAGCAGTACCAGCATTGTCATCAAGGCTTTGGGGTCTACATTCAAATCAGAGCCAATTGTACTCGACCAAGGGGTCAATTGGCCAGCAGGAGTAACCAATGATGAAGAGAACTATATCTTTATTAACGAATGTGGAGAGGTGGTTGCAATGGTGGTAAGGAACCTCTACGGCAACAAGCTTCGCTGCCACATCAATGATATTTGCGAGGATTGCATCAAATACTGGGTGGCAGGAAAGAGGGGGCAAAAAAAGCAAGGAGGGGGGGTTTGGACGGAAATTGGGTATACTGCAACACTGGCGAAGGGTGGGTTCTGAAATCCCCCGCACTTGTCACCCTTTTTTTTTAACCCCTCCCCAGATAAATCACACTCTTTGCTGACATACTCTTTTTTGATACAAATCCAGAGATGCACAAGATTCTGTATCCCTACCAGAACTTTAGAAGTGCCGTCAAAGAGCAAACTGTGCATGAGTATGACATGGCCTGTGTGGTGATGGCAGCTATGATCTGGGATTCTTTGAGCAGATTGGTAGAGCATATGGCAGGCCAGCTTGGTGGTAATCTCGGTACGGCTGTATGTACATTCTTGGTGCAATTTAGCATGCCTTATGAGGTGAGGAGCTCCGTTTTTTCGGGGTGCTGCAGCCTGAGGGGTTTCTGCCCCCCCGCATGCAAAAAGGACTGACCAGTTGCCATCTGTTTCGGTAGGTTTCCAAGCTGGGGCTCCTGGGGCTGGACCAAGAGCAGGTATCCACCAGCACAGTCTGGCAGTATGAGGTCCTGGGCCAAGGGTTCACCCAACTGTATGCTCATGTCACATCAGGATACGTCAGGCACAACCTTTCTCTGCCCATACACACAGACAACAATATCACCCCGGTAATGTTTTATGTCCCAGAAAGGAAGGGCCCAATCTGGGAGGATAGTGGTAGAGTCTGGTATGACCTCACCTACAGTTTCAGGGTCCATTTTGCAGCCAACACGGCCATCCTATTCCAACCACATGACCACCACGGCACTGTCGCCTTCAAGGAGAGCTTGGACACAACAGTTGTCATACTCACAATAGATGATAGGCTCATCAAGGCCTGGGACCGGTGGGTAGAGCAGTTTTTGTGAGGGTTAGGCAATGGTCAGGCAATCTTTCATGAGGGTTAGGCAGCTATTTTGTGTGGGTTGGGCAGTCTTATGTGGGTGGGTTGGGCCAGGTGCCACTTATGTAGCACTAGCTTAGCCATTATGCAGGGCCCTACCAGCCCCTTGGCCCTGCTCTGTAGTGCTGCTGGTACAGCACTGCGGCGCAGGGCCGGGGTGCCCATGGGACCCGAACCAGTGACTTCGACTGCCGGAAACACCCTCCAACTGCCCTCTGACTGCCAGAAGCACCCTCCGCCCCGGACTCCTTGGCGGCTTAGGGCTGCCCCCATGCCACTGGTGAAGGGCTGTAAATTTTTCACGCTCCCTCCACCTGCCCCACCTGTCCCGGACACTTGCAGCTTGGGGCAGCCCCTTGCTGCTGGCGGAGGGCCACAAATTTTGCATGCTCTCTCCACTGATCCCACGCCTGCCAACCTGCTAACCGACCCTGCCCACTGACCCAGGCACTGACAGCTTGGGGCTGCCCCTCACTGTTGGTAGAGGGCCGCAAATTTTGTGTGCTCCCCCTGTCTACCCCCCTGACCTGGACACTTGCGGCTTGGGGCTGCCTCTTGCTGCTGGTGGAGGGCCACAAATTTTGTGCGCTCTCTCCGCCGACCCACCGACCCGCCTACCCACCCACCGACCCAGGCACTGACAGCTTGGGGCTGCCCCTTACTACTGGCTGAGGGCTACAAATATTGTGCACTCCCTCCACTGCCACCGCCAACCCTGCCCCACTTGGGCTGCAAACTCTGGGCCGAGTCCTCAGGTTTTTTTTTCCTTTTTTTATTAATTTGAAAGATATTAATTTGAAAGGTATTAAATATTCCACAAGGCTAACCAACTTGTCCACAGACCCACCGAATTTTAGTGGCCTGAGTGTCACTAAGACTTCAGACACATATATGCCCAGATTGTCTCAGCATTCAGTGCACACCTCTTTGAGGCAACAAGGTCCATCCCACCTGAGAACACCCACTCGACGGGAGTGCTGGAGGCAGGAATCGCCAGGTAGTCCCAAGCCATACCACACAGGCTGGGGAAGTCCATTTGATGCAGCTGCATGCCCCAGTGGGTAAGAGCGGTGGTTAGATTGGTGGGTTAAATTGGCCTGACACCTGCCTGACAATGCCCACCTGACAACCCACCTTCCACCAGTTGAGCATCTCTGTGCCCTCCAGCAGAACAACACAGTCGCTGGCGAAGTAAATGGTAAGTTCGTCTATTGACGGCAGCTCTTCCACTGATGGCTCCCTCTTCCTCTTTCTGCTGAAGTAAATGTGGGATAGGAGGGATTCCTCGGAATATTCATCTGGACTTTGGCCGGAACCTTGCGGCAGTGCATAGTTTTTCCAGTACACTTCAATTATGGCCTGCTTAGTTCTCTCAATGAAGTGCTACTCCCAGCTCTGATCTTTATGGTATTGTAGCTTTAAGTGTGGGTCCAGCACTGTTTGAAGAAAAGGAGAGTGAGTTTTTGCAGGGTTTCCTCTGTTTTCGAAGGGGCAACAGCCACACACTGACATCGACATACCTGTACTGATTGAGTATATGGTGGTATCTGTTTGGAAGTAGTACTTTCTGAGCTTGCTTAGAGCAACCTCCATGGCATCTCTCTGATCAGGGCTTAACTGCAAATCACTACAACCCTCTAGCCTGTCCTCAAGCTTGTCCTCTAGCCAGTCAATCAGAAGGTTATATACTGGTATTATGGAGCTTATTGTCAGGGTTGATTGTTTGACTATATTCTTTTTTTTTTTTTTTTTTTT
>RBNI01003351.1:0-16046 GCA_003990745.1 Jimgerdemannia flammicorona
AAAAAAAAAAAAAAAAAAATGAAGTTGAGAAAATTTTAGACAAGTGAGTTCGATACCATCATACAGAATACCTAGTCAAGTGGATGGGTTACCCTGAATATGATGCCACTTGGGAACCTGCTGCCAATCTCAAGAACTCTCAAGACCTCATCCAAGAGTTCGAGCAAAAAAAAAGAAACCCATTGACTGCCCATGAGGTTCTTCTCTTGGATAGTAGATGACCTACTATGCTGATCAGGCACATTACACATCAGAGCTCTCTAAGGGATACAGCATCAGAAACAAGAGATACAGGAGAACCCTATAAATCCTGCAACCAATGAGGTTCAAACCAGTTCTCATCTGATCAAGATGATACTTTGGCCCTCGCCTTATACAAGAATGGCCAATCCTTGCCAATGAGTTGATATATTTAATTTGAAGTTTCTTTTAGTCTTATTGTTTATTATGTATAACTTTGATAATTCAATGAGGACATTGATTCTTAAGGAGGGGGAGATGTAACACTTTAGCATAGTTTATTTCTTTTCTCTGTCTTTCTTGGATATTCTATAACCTTCCAGCACTTTCTACATACTTAGAAATCCCATTCTTGGTGCCGAGTATTAACTAGTACTTATTTAGTTAGTCACTGAATGTCCTGGAAACTTATAGAACTTTATTTGTCATCATTTGTCATCTTTGCCGAGAACTTTCCTCTTGGCATTTTCCTTTGATTTCTCAGATCCTTCTGGATCCTTCTTTCAGATCTTGTATAAATATCTCCTTTGTTCTCATGAATAAAGCTTCAGAATATTTTCTCTCAGAAATCCTTCGAGAACACTTGAATCCTTAGTATGTATCTCTTCGAGCTACTTAGGACCACCAGAATTAGTCACTTCTTTATTTAGAAACTAGAACCATTACAATTATCATCATTTTGCAGTCTATTATTATCTTATGGTTAAATTATCTTACATCCTGCAGTCCTCATCTGCAGTCTATCATCTGCTATATTCTTTATGGCAATTATTTCATACAATTGTAATATCTGTAATTATAAAATATATATATATGAAGCATCTGCATTTTATCTAGGTAGGATTGTGCAAAAACTAGAATAGAAAAATTGACATATCTGGATGTAATTTTGGGAGCTCTAGGACAGTTCAAAAACCATAGTAAAATTTTTTTTGCATAGATCCAGATGTATATCCAGATGCATATCCAGATGTATATTCAGATATACATCTAATGTATATCCAGAAGCTGTTCTTGGTTATCATACCTGACTTCTCAATACTGTATCTCTGCTCTAGATTGTGACTGCTAAATTGTATCCAGATCAGCCAGATATCCCCAGCAATTTTCATGATGGGAGGTACTCAAACAGTTTTCCTAGAGCAAGGAAGGCTGTCTTTTGAATGTCCTTGGGGTCCATGGGGATCTCATGGAATCTTACAAAGAGGTCCATACTACTGAAGTATCTGGCATCTTGTAACTGATCTAAGAGATCATTGATTCTGGGCAGAGGATAAGCATCCTTTTCAGTAACTGAATTGAGTTTTCTGTAATCTATGCAGAGTCTCCATCCTCCTTTCTTTGGTACAATAAGTATAGGGCTGGCCCAGGGGCTGGTAGAGGGTCGGATGTCTCTATTGTCTAAGAGTTCTTGAATGTACTCCTTTTTGAATATTTTCAAGTGATGGGGTATTCTATAGGGTTTCTGCCAGATGGGTGTTACATTTCCTGTATTTATGCTGTGGTGATATGATAGATTGTATGGTAGGTTGCTATAATCAGTAGTGAAGATATCTTGATATTTGTTGAGAAGTTCTACTAGTTGTTGCTGTTGTTGGGGTATCAATTCTTCTCCAATGTTGGTGGAAGGCTTCACTATCTCCTGGGTGGCAGAGGGGCCTTTCCTTTCTTCTGAGACCTTTTGCTGTTTTCTAATAGGTTTAGTTCATAAACTTCTCTATGAGTTCGGTTGAGAAAAGGTACTAGATGTCCAATGATGATTCCTTTTGGTAGGATGATGGTCTCCCAACTTTGGTTGGTCACTCGGAAGTATACTGGATTCATCTTGTTAGAGAATATATGTCCCTCTATATCCAGGTGTGAGATATCTTCCTTGGGTTCAAAGAAAAGATTCCTGGGATTGGGTGGTGCAAAGATTTCAAAGATAGTTTGTTCTCCAGACTCTAGGATAAGATTCTTGTACAGTTGGACTGGTGGCCAGTACACTTGCTGGGGAACATTCCTCTTGAGGTGGTTGACTTGAAGGAGATATACTTCCTTCCTGTCTGAACTTCCAAATTCCTTGGCTTATCATATTCCTTGGATTAGTTCAGAGACTTCTTGTAACTGTGGGGTTGTGACCTTCATGAAGACTGCTTGGGCAATGTTCTGTCTTCTAATGATTCAGTGCTATTCTGCACTACTGTTGTGTAAAATAACCTTGATTTTGCCTATATATCCTGGATCAATGGTTCCTCCTTCCACAGTTATTCCTTGTCTGGCAAGTCTGGACCTTGAGGTCAGTTGGATGTAAGATCCTTGGGGTGGCTGCATGGCTAATCTGGTTATGATCATGAAGGTTTTTCCAGGTTTGATAGATTCATCCTCCAGACTGTGAAGATCATATCCTACATCTTCTGGGTGGGCTTTGGTTGGGGGTTTGGTCTTGGGGTGCAGCAGGGCATACTGGGTAATATCCTTACTGAGTTCAGGCTTTCCTAAGGCTGAAGCTCTACTAGCAGAGAGCCTCCAAGCTCTGAGGTTTAGGTGTAGCCATCTGGCTCCAGTGGAAGGGTCTCAGAGATAGTTAATTCCCCTTCTTCCCATAGGGTCTAGGGCTTCCATGAAGTTGATGATATCTTCTGCCCATCCTTGGTAAGTTGCATGTCTGATGAAAGCTAGGATATCTTCTCCCAAATTGTAGATCTTGAGGATTCTTCTTCCTGGCTTCTTGGTCTGGCTTTTTTGGATCTGGCTTTGGTTATCTCCTCTGTTCAAGGTGTGGACTATAACATCATGGCTGAGATGGATCTTCTGATGCCTGCAATCTTGGCAGTCTGAGTGTCTTCTATAGTTACAATATCCCATTGCTCAGAAATGATATTCCCAGCTGTTTATCTCCTATTGTCTCAAAAATCGGTACCCATCTTGATCATAAGTTGGGAGAAGAGTAAACAAGGGGTATATTTCTGTTTGGGTGAAGAAGTCTTGTTCTCTAAATTGACTTTGTAACTTTGTGGTAACTTCTTGAAAGGTGGTTGACTGTGCAAGTGTATTTGGAGGTTCCAGTCTCTGGGGTCTCTGTCTTTTTTATTGGTCCAACAGATGACACTGGTAGCAGTAGTCTCAGGGAGAGTAGAAGACCATTTGGTGTGGACATCTTCCTAGCTGAAAGGCTTTTTCTTGATGAGTTTCTTTCTTGGGGATAATGGTGATTGTGCTGGATCCTTCTTCTATATTCCAAGAGTCATTATCTTCAGGTGGTATCTAGCAAGGGTCATCTCAGAGAATGAGCTCAGAGACTTCTTCCCTATGGATACTTCTTATTCAGGAACTTCTTGGTCAGGAACTTCTTCTTTCTCAGATGATTCTTGTCCCCAAATTGCTTGCACTTCTGCAGCTTCAGTTGCAGGTGTTTCTGGAACATGTCTGCATTTCTTCTTCTTTTTTTTGCACTCTGGGCAGGCTGTGCCAGGCGATTTCCTTGTTCCCATGATCTTGGAGGAGTGCTCAGGACACTTGTATCTCTTGAGGCATGTGGGGCATTCTTTGGCTTCTCCTGCAATAGCTCCAATGGTGATAGGGATGGTGTTCTTGACCCACACATTGTCTTCTGGATCCACGAGGTTAATTTGGGGGTTAAGTCTGAGATCATTTTCATCTTCAGATTCTTCTTCTTCTTCTGTTGTAAACTCTTCACTACTGGCATATTCTTCTTAAATAGTGATCTTCTTCTTCTTCTTTGATTGCTCCTAGCTAGTCACCTTAACTCTGTACTTATTGCCTCAGTAGTCAAACTTGAGTACTTATTGACCAATATCAACAACTGCATTCATTTCCTTTATCCAGTTGGTGCCAAGAATCATGTCATAGGTGACAGCTTCAGTGACAATAGCTTTCAGGATAGAAAACTGAATGTGTCCAAGAGAGATGGTGATATTTCATACTTCTCCAAGAGGTTTAGTTCAGGCTCCATCTGCTACTATGATGCTGAGGTTGGATGGTCCATCAATGGGCCATTGGAGGGTGTCCAAGAATCGTTTAGCAATGACACAGACAGCTGCTCCTGTATTTATGAGGATTTTCACTTTTTGTCCTCCAATGTCTCTATATAAGTAGGTGCTGACATGTCTTTCAGCTACTTGGACAGAGATGGAAGCTGGTTCTTGCTGTGGGATTGGAACTTGGCCAGTGCTAGACCTGGTGGTTCTCAGCAATTTGTTTCAGACTCTAGCTAGTATTAGTTGCAGGAACTGCAGGAGAGAGACTTCCATCTTGGCCTCTTGAATCTTCTGCCAGGCTTCATTGTAAATGTCTCTAGGCATGGTCTTCAGAGTATACTTCTTCTTGAGCTTTGGAGCAGCAGGTTCCCATTCTTCTTGTTCTATTTATTTATCTTCTGGTGACAACTCATTTGTCTTGGGAACAAAAAGTGAAGGGATTCAGGGAGGTATTTCTACCTGCTCCTCTTCATGTTCTTCATCCTCTTCTTGGATAATTCTTCTGCTGATGTTCCTGGATGGCCTTCCTATGGGTCTCTTCCTCTTCTCTGCTGGGTAGACTGTTTTCTGAGTGGTAACCTTGGTAGGGTACAAGTTGAGGTTACTGTAGTCTTCACTATTGCTTGTCTCCTCAAAATCTTCAACAGGATGAGCTTCAGTCTTTTTGTACTGAGTGTCATTCCTTCAGTTTGATGATTCTGAGTCTCTTTGGTTACTTTTTTGTTGTCATATTCGGTAGCATAGTGTCCAAATTGTCCACAGTAGAAGCATTGTACTTAGGCTCTGTCTTGAACAAGATATCTTCTTTCCTCTTGTTGGTAATTCCTGTTATCTCTTGGTGGATAACCTTGGTTCCTCTGTAGTGGGTATTCTCTGTTGTCTTGGTAGCCCTGATTTTCGCATGTGGTGAGTTTCTCAATCTGTCCAACTAATTAGTCCAACTTGGAGCTGAGGTCTTAGATTTCACTTCTATCCTTCTTTTCTTCCTTAGCTGGCCTTCTTTCTTCAGATATTTCTTGTCCTTGAAGGAGTCCTTGTAGGGCTTTGACCAGGATGTCTTCTTTATCTTCTTTCTTATCATGATTACTCCAAGTTGTTCCTTGTCTGACATCAAAGAATCCTTGGGCTGCATCTACTTACTCTTCAGACCTTCTGATACCTAGGGTGCAGACATACTGAGCTATGTTTGGGGGAATTCCATTCATAAAGGTCATTGGACCTATGATGTCCTGATTGGTGGCATTGAACTCAGTAGCATGCATTCTCTTCTGAATTCTTGTGAAGAAGGCTCTGAGTGATTCTCCAAGATTCATCTTCATCCCTATGATGGATTCTTGAGCCTTGTGGCAGGTTTTGTTTCCTGCATACTTTTCGATGAGCCAGTGGACCATGGCCTCATATTCTAGCTCATAAGATATTGCTGCTTGTATCTGTCTTACTAGTTCTGAATTTGGATTGTTTTCTGTTTGATGGAAAATTCCTCTGGCTGGTTCTCTAAGCTGAGCTTTGTGGATGGCAATTTTTCTTTTATCTGAGAGATTCCTCAAGGCTGTGATTCCTTCAATTCCATCAAGGAATTCTCTGGGGTCTTCTTCTGGGTATCCTGCAAAGGTTGGCAATAAGATGGCCATTTTGTCATCACTTCTTTCTGATTCTGATTCAAGTTTGGATTCTGATTCTGATTTACTTTCTGAACTGTCACTGGAGATGTGGGTGCTTGGGTGTCTTGAGGATGGTGTTCTGGATCTTGGACAAAGTGGAATAAGCCTAGGTATTCTTGTAGGAGCTGCTTCTAATTCTGCAAGGGGTTGTGGTAAAGGTTCTATTGGTGAGATTGGTGGGACTGATATGGGGTGTCTGGCTGTAAGGTCTCAGGTTCATGTGATAAGATCTTCTAGTTCTTTTGCAAGTTCTTTAAAATCTCTAGCAGGGCTGCCTGTATTATCTGATTGATCTGGTTGGGGATTTCGGGCTGTACTGCCTTCTGGTTGGGAACCTTCTGATGCTGGGTAGTTGGCAAGTCTTGATGTGATTACTTCTCTTCCTTTCCAGATGCTGGTGATAACTGGTTCTCCTGTAGTGGCAGAGGTTGGTGTTGTATCAAATGTATCCAGTTTGACTGGGGGTTCTTGTGAGCTGAAAAGTCATGTTGATTTAAAATCTTCCCAGTTGAGCCCCCAAATGTAATGTACCAGCTCAATGGAGGCAAATTACAAGGTTGGGGATTGATGTAGTTTGGCTTGAGCCCCTGGTTACTTTGTCAAAAAGCAACAAAATGTTCTAAGATTCCTGAGGTCCTTGGTGTTTAGTGGTATAATAGTCAAAGCTGGATATCTGTGAGTGATTTTCCTAATTGGGACAGTTCTCTGGGTGTAGTGGCGATTTGTGAATGGGTTTCCTTCTTGGGTCAACTGGGAATTAGCAGAATTTGTGTGTAGTGCGAGCGGTTTCCTTCCTGGGTGACAGCAGTCTCCAAAAGTATGCAATTTCTGCGTGGCAATCTCTTGTGTAGTGCGACGATCTCCAAAAGTATGCAATTTCTGTGTGGCGATCTCTTGTGTAGTGTGACGATCTCCAAAAGAATGCGATTTCTGCATAGCGATCTCTTGTATAGCACGACAATCTCCAAAAGTATGTGATTTCTGGCAAATGACTCGATTTGGCTCTATGGGAATAGAAGATAGTGTGGATTCTTCTGTATTGGGCTTACTGGGAACAATGAATAACTCGGATGTCACAGATTCTTCCTAAATCAGCGGCTTCAACTAGGAATTAACTCGGGTGGCATGGATTCTTCTAAATCGGCAGCTTTAACTGGAAATACGGTGGATAACTTAGAAACGGCAGATAACTCAGATAACTCAAATGGCGCGGATTCTTCCTGAATCAGTGGCTTCTGGGAAATAACTCAGGTTCTTGGTAAGTTACATCTAGACTGGCTTCGTTTGTGTGAACTGATCACTGCGAAGTTGCATCAAGGGACGGGCTTGTGGCAAGAAAGGCGGGTTCTCTGGGAATGCGGCGAAGTTCTTGGCAGAAAACTGGGATTCTTCAGGCTTAGTCTGGCAAGTGTACCAATAATTCCAAAGGTGGCAAAGTTCTTCACTCGAACTTGGCGGCAAAATCTTCAAGCTTTGTATTGGAAAGGGGACCAATGCTCAATCTTTAGAGGCTTCTTTGGTATTTGTATTTTGGACTGAGGTTTATTCACTCTTGTCTCTGGGGTAATTTATACAAGTTGGTTGCTATGTGGCTAACTATAGATCTGCTACTTATGGCAGATGTACAGAGTCTGTATAATGTACAGGACCTGTACAGTGTACAGAGTGTGTACAGGTAAACAGACCCTATCTGGTATGTCTGGCTAATTATAAGTGTAGTGGCATGAGTAACTATGATATACTGGATGTCATGCTGGGAGTCTACATCATCTGGTTAAGTATGCTAATTGTTCACATCATCTGGCTAAGTTATAATTCAGATAGTACATTTTGGTCTGTTACAATAGTAAAAGTTCTTCAGACTATAAATATAAAGCTAAGATATTGAATATCAACTATAATAAAAAAAAACTACACTTTTTTAAAAATATAAATAAAAAGTCTTTTAAACTATTGTGATAAGCAATAGAACTATACTACCAAAATTATAAATTAGTCACATATTATATCTAGTGCACTAGATAACTAAGACTAATTTACTGCATCAATCTATTTAATTAACCAGAGATATCGGAAACAGTATGTTTACTTATTTCTGAACCAGTATACTATACTAGTCTATATACTATACTGGTCCAAGAATACTATATTGGTCCAGCACCTTTCTCAGTTATTACTCACATTATATACACTTTTATAACATACTTTCAAGTTATTTATTGGAGAAAGTTACTAAGATCATGGTAACCAACAAGTGAGCCAATATGTATACTAGGTCAGGTAGACCTAGAGCCTTTGACTGACAATATATAGGATAAGGATATTAACTAGAGATGGGGTCTTTTGGGGGTCCAAGTAGGCAGGGCAGTTCTGCAAGTAGTAACAGTACTGGGGGAGGAGCAGGTAGGCTGAAGGAGAGGAGCTTTGCTGACATGCTGAAGGCTGGAAGATGGCCTGTTGGATCTTGTGGCAGGCAGGCAGAGGGGAAGGGAAAGCAGAGGGAAGGAGAAGCAGGAGGTGCAGCCTCTCAGCTGGTGGGTGGAAGGGCTTATAGAGTAGCAACTGGGAGTAGAGAGGGGACTGCTGATAGTGGCATGACTGGAAATCTGGAAAAAAATCCAGATATAACTGTTGATGGTAGAGCCAAGCAGATGGAACCAAAGAGAAAGAGAGACCTGGCTGATAGTATGACAGGGCTAGTGGTGGTACTATTACTCATACTTTTGGATATGGACTAGAAGTTGGTGACTAAAGTAATTATTGCAAGGCTGCAGAAGGTTGCTCAACAGGTGCTGGGTGAGAAGTAGTGGGGTTTTATGAGAGGTAGGCTTATCAGAGATGGGACTGCCTGGGTGCATGGTGTCATTGAAGGAGCTTGGACCTATGGGCTGGATGGTAGACTGGTCTTTTTGGACCAGGAGAAGGTCTACGATCATGTTTGGCAGATATGGCTGGGCAAGATACTGGACAGAATTGGTGTCCCACAATAGTTTTAGGCCTCTATATTGAATTTGTTGGAGGGTAGTAGGGTGGTACTGATGTGTAATGATCACAGGAGTTTGGTATTTCCCTTGAGAAGAGGAGTTCCTCAAGGAGACCCACTGTCCCCTATACTTTATGCCCTTTTACTAGAACCTTTGATGGATAGGATCCATCAGAAGGTAGCTGGGCTCTCTGTATATAGTGTGTTGTAGAAGGTGGGGGCTTTTGCAGATGATATGGTAGTTGGACTTAGATCAGTGGCAGATGTAGGGGTACTTATGGAAACAGTGGAATGGTATGAGGCACACTCTGGGGACTTAATCATAGATGGATAATAAAGGCAGAGTCTAAGTAACTATAAAAAAAAAAAAAAAAAAAAAAAAAAAAAAAAAAAAAAAAAAAAGAGGCACACTCTGGGGTGAAACTCAACTGGCATAAGTATGAGACATTGGTGTTGGAGAATGGGTTAGTGGGAGGGGATGTTATTGAAAAAATTGTCCCCACAAGAGAGGTAGTGCAGTATCTCAGTATCTTCCTTTCTGTATATAGATCAGTCTTGTCACCGGTGTGGTGGGAGAGGAGGGTAGTCATTTGGGGGGAGGCTCTGAGAGATTGGAGGGGTCATCACATCTCCCTGGCAGGGCAGGTGCCAATCCTGAATGTGTACTGGTTCTCTAAGCTATAGTATATGGCATATCACTTGGACTTTCTGGCCTGGGTGGTGAAGAGGCTGATGAAACTAGCTCAGAATTGGATTTGGACAGGAAGAAGGTCTCAGATTAGTTAGAATACCCTTGTGGAGCCAGCGATTAGGGGAGGCCTAGGTCTTGTGGATTTCCCTAGGCAGCTATACAGCCTGCAAGCTTGGTAGTTGAAAAGAGCTGTTGAACTACAAGATGGAGGTTGGGTTCCACTGATGCAGAAGGTATGGGAGATGAGATTCTCACCCTGGGGGTCCTCAGGAGACTTGCTCTCTCTGGTGGGTCTGAATGGAAGCCAACAGCTATGGTATGTATAAGGGCTTCTGGTGGGGGGTAGTGAATAGAGTACACCAGATAGACCTGTGCTGGTGAGGCAATGAGGGAGAGGAGGTGTGGGGCCCTGCTATGTGGCAATGAGACAGACTGTTGCTAGGGGGGGTTCCAATTGCTGAGTTGATATTGATGATGGAGTTGAGTGTCAGCAGAGACTTGGCCAGAATCTTTGGCCAAGTAGTTGGCAGGCAGTGAGAATTGGTGAGGAGTGGGACTGGGCAGGAATCTGGGCCTGGAGTGCTGAGGTGTGGCAGTGGCTTCCTCCCAAGTTCTGGGTGGTGTAGTGGTGAATGCTGCAAAGGAATGTTATGTTAAATTTCCATACTGGGCATCTGGTAGATGGTGGCCAATTGGATTGTGAGGAGTGTTATAATGTAGGGCAAGCTGGGGGTTTTGTGCAGATGCCAGAACATTGGCTAGAAGAGTGTGAGATTCTGGGGGACTTTTGAATAGCTATTGGAGACCAGCTGGGTGTAGAAAGGAGGCTGGATGGAGAGAGAGGTCGCTGGGAGAATTTGAAATCTAGACTAGTGGGAGGTGTCAGCTCACTGTAGGGTGGGTTATTGCAGTGTGGATAGGGTTGGCTAGACATTGGCTATTTGTTTTTGAGGAAGGGTGACAGATAGGGATACAGAAGAAGTTGGTGAGGTGGGAGGAGTTGATGGGAGATCTACTTACTGGATGGTGGGTTGGCTCGGGTCTTCAGGGTGGGCAACATCACCATCTGGTGGAAGAGATCTGTGGCCAGAGTGGTGGGCAGGTGGAGATGGTGTTTGACAAAGTAGTCTTTCATTAAGAGGGAGTGGGGGAGGGAGGGGGCCTAGGGGGATCAGGTAGGGGTGGGGCACTGTGTAGTATATAGAGGATAAACAGGTATATTAATAAAGGATGGAGTTCAAGTGACTATAAAAAGGTAGCACTATTACTCAAGAAGTTGATCTTGGAGTTTGCTGTAACCTTGTACTTCTGGGGCTTGGCAGTAATGGTAAGGATGATCCTGGGAATTATCTCAAAGCAGCTGACTGGAGCTGCCTCAGTGAAGTTTCTGAAGAGGCTGGAGGGAGTTGAGGTAGGCTTTGAGGAGGCAGGTCCACTGGAAGAGACTTTGAAGACTAGAGTAGCTGTCAGAGAAGTAGTGGTCCCTATGGTGTACTGTTTGAGGTAGGACCCCAGAGTGGTACAGTTACTGGTGAAGGGGGTGCCTATGGTGATGACAGTTGAGACTAGGAGATAGGTTGAGAAGATGATGGTAGAGTATAGTAAAGTGGTTGATATTGATTTCCAGATGTAGGAGGGGACCATCTTCAGAACTAGAGATGTCAATATCAGAATTAGACTGGCAGAAAAAGAGGCCACTGGAAAGATGAGTGACTGGCCATCAGTAATAATGTGGGAGGCTTTCATCTGTAGAGAGTCAAGAGTGAAGGAGAGTGAGAAGGAGGAGGAGGATCTGTTAGAGGCTCTGGAGGAGATGAATGGAGCTGTCAAGTGGAGGGTGAAGGTATAGAAGATGTATTTAGAGTTGATGTATTTGGAGATTGTGGATGAAAAGCATATCTATACTGACAAGAGGTAGGGGGAGAGGGCTCAAGGGTGTAAGAGGCAGAGAGAGTTGTTGGTGAGCCTGGAAGAAAGGGCAAAGATGAATGATGGGAGTATTGAGGAGTCTGGAGGTACCAAGGTGAGTATCTGGGGCCAGTAAGAGAGGAGGAGAGGTGGAGAAGGTTCTGAATGGGGCTGGGAAGATGCCACATATGGACCCATTTGAGGATGGTACATTTGAAGTCTGGGAACTGGTTGTGAAAGATACTCCCCCTCTGATCAGACAAGGTCCTGCTGCAAGAAGCAGGGTAGTGGAGGATGAGCTGATACATAGTGCCTAGCAAGTCTACTTTGGAGTTCTTGATCTGGTGAAAGGGGGACAGGTGGTAGCAGTTAGTGAGGATGAGCTGGTGGATGTCCTAGAGGAGGGGTGGAATGAGACTGTGAGTGTAGGGACAGATACTATGATGCTGAATACTGGAAGACTGGTGATGCCAGGAAGGAAAGAGGTGGAGAATCTACTGTAGATATGCCAGATGATAAATAACTTCACAGCTAAAGAATTGGGGGAAGTGGACCTGAGAGTGATGAGTAAGGAGTATTGGGTATGGATTCTGTATAGTATTGGGGTAGTGGAGACACTGAAGACAGAGGTACTCACAATTTTCCTTAAGAAGGAGGGATATGAGGTTGATAAGGAGAGAGAGGCTGAGCTGGCAGTTGTTGCTAGTGAGTGAGCTACTTTCTGTTGGGCAGAGCATCATGGTTTGCAACTCTGGCAAGAGGCCTGTCTGGAGTATCATAAGGACTTTGAGGAAAAGGAGGATCAGGAGATGGCTGAACTTCTGGTGGAATTAGAGGTGAAGAAGGCTAAAGAGGAGAAATTGGCTGCTGAATATAACTTGGACTTAGTACAGAATAGGAGGGATATGGATTTGTAGAGGATGAGCAGGATATTACTTCTAAATATTATTCCCAATGAACAGTACAACTAACATTTTTTCTCTGAATGTGAATGGGTTATAGAGATCTAGGCAGCATAAGAACATTTTTACTTAGCTTAAGGGATTAGAGGCTGATCTCTTCCTACTGCAGGATGTACAGTGTGAGGATGATGAGAATCAAGTAGAGTGGACTAGAGAATAGGGAGGAGTGGACTAGAGAATAGGGAGGAGCTACAGCTTGGATTGACAAGGTGGCAATTTTGGTGCAGAGTGGTAAAGGAGATTTAGGGGGATTCAGGAGCTGGGGAGACCATTTGGTATAAGGGAAATGATATTGACCTTGGTGAGAGCCAGTGAGTGTTGGCTCTTGCTACTGCCCAGTAGCTAGAGGTGAGCAGATTGCATGGATTAAGAGTCTTTTAGAGGAGAGTGCTCTCTTGGAGGAGGGGGTAGATATTCTGGAAGAGGACTTCAATATGGTGCAAAATCTTCAGTTAGATAGAACTGATAGAGGGAGGAGTGCTGGTAGAAGGAGTGGTAGACTGGATGCATGAGAGGAGGTAGAGAACCTTAGCTCCTTAGGAGACATGGGCAGAATATGGTGGGGAGAAAAGAGGATCTACACATACTGGATAAATGGATTGAGTATAAGGATTGACTGGATCCTGATAGCTGAATGCTGGGGCATGGATGTTTGGAAGACTCTAGAGGTGGAGTGGTGTCCATAGTCAGATCACTAGAGTCTATTGGGATAGAGGCAGTTTGGGGAGAGTGGAGATGGACCTGGACATTGACACCTTAACTCCTCTCTGCTGACTGAGAAGGTATTATGAGACCTATGGGTGGAGGACATCTAAGTGAAGATTGCCAGCTGGATATATGAAGGTTTACCTATAGGTATCTGATGGATACAGTTGAAAGAGACTGTAAGAGTATACAGGAGAGGGGCTGGTAGGGAAGCTGGGAGGCAGAGATGAAAAAGAGTGAGGTGTACATCTAATAGGTTAGTTAGATTGCAGATGGAATGGGCAGATTTGATGAATTCTGGAGAGGTGGATGATTGGAGATTGGCATGGACAAAATTGGAGGTGGTAGAGCTGCAATAGATGCTGCAAGGTATAAGGGGAGGAGGAGATATATATTAAAGGAATAGTAGCTAGACTGAGGTGGCAGGGGCTTGAGGAGGGGGAGAGGCCTACTAGGTACTTGTCAAGACTCCTCTAGGCTAGAAGGATGTGACATCAATGGCATTCTTGATGCAGAAGGGGAAATGGTACATAGCATCCAATAGATCTTGGGGTTACTGAAGGAGTGGTGAAGGGGTCTGTGGAGTGCAGAGGAAGGGAGTGCTGATAGAGATACAATTGGAGACATGCTGGAGAATTGGGAATCACTGCAAGTAGAGGGCCTGGGGGATTTGATCCTACCAGTTCAAGAGAAGGAAATCCAGAGAGTCCTTGTAGAAACTAAGCTTGGGATAGTACCAGGAGAGAATGGGTTATCTTGGAACTTTTGGAAGAAGATGGTAAAGGTCTCTAGAGTTCTAGGAGAGATGTCAGCCCTCTGTGACCTTGTTCTTTTGAGTGGTACATGGGTTGGAGGGCAGGACCTAGGGCTGGTGGCCTTATTATATAAGGACAAGGAGAGGAGGGAGGACTGGAAGGACTGGAGACCAATCATGCTTCTAGATATAGACAGGAAGATAGTTACTAAGATGATTGTTGTGAGGCTACAGAAGGTTGCCCAACAGGTACTGGGTGAGGAGTAGTAGGGCTTTGTTAGAGGTAGACTTATCAGAGATAGAACTATCTGGGTCTATGGAATTATTGAAGAATCATGGACTAGTGTTTTGGATGAGAGACTGGTCTTTTTGGACCAAGAGAAGGCCTATGATCACATTCAGCAGGTGTAGCTGGGAAAGGTGCTGGATAGAATTGGTGTTCCCCCATGATTTTGAGCATCTATATTGAATCTGTTAGAGAGCAGTAGAGTGGTACTAATGTGTAATTATCATCAGAGTCTGACATTTCCCTTGGGGAGAGGGGCTTTTGCAGATGACTTAGTAGTTGGACTTGGTTCAGTAGCAGATGTTGAGGCACTTAAGAAGATAGTGAAATGGTATGAGGCACACTCTGGAGCAAAACTCAATTGGTATAAGTATGAGACAATGATGCTAGGAAATAGACTAGTGAGAGGGGATGTCATTGGAACAATTATCTCTACTGAAGAGGTAGTGTAGTATTTGGATATCTTTCTTTCAGTATATAGATCTGTCTTGCTATGAGTATGATGAGAGAGGAGGGTGGCCATCTGGGGGGAGGCTCTTAGAGGTTAGAGAGGTTGCCACATCTCCCTGGCAGACTGAGTCTCAATTTTGAATATCTACTAGTTCCCCAAGCTATGGTATATTGCTTATCACTTGGATTTTCTAGCTTGGGTGGTGAAGAGACTGATGAAGCTGACTAGAGATTGGATTTGGGCAGAGAGACAGTCCTAGATGTGTTGAATACCCTTATATTGCTAGTAGTTCATGGAGGGCTAGGACTGGTGGACTTTCCTAAGAGGCTATACTGTCTGAGAGCTTGGTAGTTGAAATGGACTATTGAACTGCAGAGAGGGGGATGGGTGCTGCTAATGCAGAAGATATGAGAGAAGAGATTATCTCTGTCAGGGTTCTTGGGAGATTTGCTATCTCTGGTGAGTCTGAGTGAAAGCTAACAGCTATGGTATAAAGGCTTCTGGTGAGGGGTGGTGGATGAAGTATACTGTATAGGCCAGCACTGGCAAAGAAATGAGAGAGAGATACTGTGGAGACCTGCTATATGGAGATGAGACAGACTGCTTTTGAGGGGCACTCTCTTTGTTGAGTTTGATATTAGTGATGGAGTAGAGTATTAGTGGGGACTTGGTCAGGATCTTTGGCCAAACAGTTGGCAGATAGTGGGGATAGGTGAAGAGTGGGACTGGGCAGGAGTCTGGTCATAGAGTGCTGAGATGTGGAGGTATATTCCTCCCAAGTTCTGGGTAGTATGGTGGTGAATGCTACAGAGGAATATTATGTTGAATTTTCATACTGGACATTTGGTGGATGGTGGACAATTAGAATGTGAGGAGTGTTATAATGTAGAATAAGTGGTGGGATCTGTGCAGACACCAGAATATTGGCTGGGAGAGTGTGAGGTTCTGGGGGACTTTTGGGTAGCTGTGGGGGAATGGCTGGGTGTGAAGAGGAGACTGGATGGGGAGAGAGGTCGCTGGGAGGATCTGAAATCTAGATTGGTGGGTGGTATGGGAAATGAATGGCTCACTATAGAGTGGGTTTTAGCTATATAGGTAGGACTGGCTGGACATTAGCTCTTTGTTTTTGAGGAGATGTGACAGCTGGGTTTGCAAGTGAAGTTGTTAAGGTGGGAGGGGTTGATGGGAGATTTGTTGACAGGGTGGTGGGTTAGATGGGGTACTGTCACTGCTTGGTAGAAGGGATCTGTGAACAAAGTGGTGGGAGGGCAGTGGTGGTTAATGACCTAGTGGTCTTTAATTGGGACAGTGTGGAGGGTGGGGGGGGCCATAGGAGAATTGGATAGGGGTGGGCTCAGTATATTATGTATGAGATAAACAGGTGTATTAATAAAGGGAGAAGTCTAAGAGACTATAAAAAAAAAA
>RBNI01003352.1:0-16038 GCA_003990745.1 Jimgerdemannia flammicorona
TTTTTTATAGTCACTTGGACTCCCTTTATTAACTGATGTCTATAGTAATATTGATACAGCCTAAGCCCTCAACCAATCCCACAGGAAACCCCCTCCCCCCCTCTCTCCCTAGTCCTTATAAATGACACCCCATCCACCATCACCACAACTCTACCACCACTCTTCTCCACAATCCTCCTTACTAGTCCCTTGTGTCCCCCCCCTTGGGGCCTCAACCAATCCACCATGCCTTGAAGAGCTCAAGTATCAGCTCCTCCCATCTCACTACCCTCAGTCTCACTGGCCTCTGGGGGCCCTCCTCAAAGGTGCTCCGCCAGTGCTCCGCGAGCTCCACCCATATTGCTATGGCCCAACCAACCATCAGCCACTCATTTCCCACCCTCCCCACCAGCCTCGACTGCAGTGCCACCCACTGCCCACCCACCTCAGGGTCAGGCGCCGACACTCCCAACCTCTCCCCAACTACCTTCCAAAAATTCTCCATACTCTTGCACTCCCCCAGCCAATGTTCAGGAGTCTGCACCACCCCTCCCTCCTGCCCTACATTATAACACTCCTCACAATCAAAAACCCTGCCATCCACCAGATGACCTGCCCTAAAGTTTAGCATCACATTTCAATGCAACAGCCTCCACTATGCTACCCAGAGTTTTGGTGAGAGCCACCTTGACACAACCTTGCTCCAAGACTAGATGCCTGCCCAGTCCCATCTCTCCCTGATCCCAGCCCCTTGCCAGGTCTCCAGCCAAAGGTCCTGCCCCAGACCCCTAAGGCACTCCATGCCCTCCTCTAAGCGGAAGTCCTCAACCAGATTCCCTCCCAACAAGAGCCTGTCCCACCTCTACATCTCCGGACCCCAGTCCTCATCTCCTTCAGTACCTTGCCAATGAATCCCAATGCGATGGGCCCCATCTACCACTCCCCACCAGAATCCTTTGTATCTCATCCTCTGGCTACCATCCAAGGCCACCAAGGACAGTAGATCCCCTGAGCCACCCCATGGCGACACCCTCGCCTCCCACAAATGCTGCATCAGGGGCACCCATTCTCCTCCTCTCAACTCACTAGCCCTCTTCATCCACCAAGCCCTCAAGCAGAGTAGCCTCTTGGGAAAGTCCACCAGGCCAAGTCCTCCACGATCCACAAGTAATGCCAGTACCTCCCAACCAATCTGACTCTGGTGTCCAGCCCAGAGCCAAGAATGGGCCATCTTGAGAAGCTTCTTAACCACCCACTTAGGGAAGTCTAAATGGTAGCCCAGATACCAAAGCTTCAGCATCCAATACACATTCAGAACAGTCATCCTTCCTGCTAGTGACACCTGTCTACCACCCCAACTTGTCAGTACTTTCCCCCATTCTACCAGCTTGCACTCCCACCACTCCTTGGGAAGTAAAGAGCCATACACTGAGAAATAGATACCCAAGTACCGTACTACCTCACCAGCCAGGACAATTGTTCCAATGACATCCCCACCTATGACTCCTTCCCCAAGGACCATTGTCTCATACTTGTGCCAGTTGAGTTTTGCCCCAGAGTATCTCTCATACCACTCAACTATCTCCTTGAGCATAGCTACATCCACCACCGAGCCCAACCCAACCACCATATTATCGGCAAAGGCCCCCACCTTCCAGTTGATGCCCAAGATATTCAGTCCACCAACTCTCTGCCAGATCTGATCCAACAACAGCTCCAGGGCGAAGGCATAAAGGATAGGTGACAGTAGATCCCCCTGAGGCACTCCCCTCCCCAAGAGGAAAGAAGCCCCCCTGTGTCCATTTGCCAGAATCACAGCCCTACTCCCTTCCAGTAATCCAATAAGTGACTGACACACAACCACTGGTACCCCAATGTGCTCCAGTACCTTCTCTAACCAAACTCTCTGGACCCTATCATAGGCCTTCTCCTGGTCCAGGAAGACCAAGTGGCCATTTACCTCTGCAGCCCTAGTACCTTCAATGACCCCGTGAACTTATGCCATGCCATCTCGGATCAGTCGGCCTCCTACAAAGCCTTGCTGCTCCTTCCCTAGCACCTGTTGGGCCACCCCCTGTAGCCTCACCACCAGAATTTTGGTGACCAGCTTGCGGTCCATATCCAGCAACATAATTGGCCTCCAGTTCTTTCAGTCCTCCCTGCACCCTTTGTCCTTGTACAGCAGAGATATCAGCCCTAACTGCTGCCCTCCAATCCACTCCCCAGTACTGATGACCTCATCACACATCAGTGACATCTCCTCCAGAACCTCCTCTACAGATGCCATATGTTTCCAAAAGTCCCAAGACAAACCATCCTCCCCAGGTGCCATCTCCAGGGTTGTGGATGCCAGAACTCGAAGGATCTCCTCTCCCAAAACCGGTTGGCCAAGATCCCCCAACCCTGCTGCAGGATCAGGGTGCCATTCTTCCAGATGCCACTCAATGTCCTGCGCTACCTCCCCTCCCTCCTCTTCACTCCAGAGGTTGCTCCAGCAGGTGCTCAGCTGGCCAAGGATCCCCTGCACACCTAATACTATCTCTCTCTCATCGTTAAGAACTCCTTCCCACTGGTGTCTTGCTCCCCTAGCATGAAGGAGATGGGACAAAAACTTCGTGGGCCTTTCTCCTTCTTCCAATCCCTGCCACCGTAGCCTTGCTGCCATAGCCTGAGCTTGTACCGCTTCCTCCTTCCTCAACAAATCCTGCAGCTCTACCACTTCCAGCTTAGCCTGCTTAGTCTTCCAGTCCAAAACCTCCTCCTCCTCCAGTAGCCCAGCCCAATTCAAAAGTAGTCTTTCTAGTCTCCTAGATGCCCAATGAACTTGTCTCCTCTGCTGAGCACCTCGCTCCCTCCCTGCTTCCCCCCAGTACCTCTGAGCTTCGGATTTCAGTCT
Source organism: Jimgerdemannia flammicorona (assembly GCA_003990745.1). NCBI lineage: Eukaryota > Fungi > Mucoromycota > Endogonomycetes > Endogonales > Endogonaceae > Jimgerdemannia > Jimgerdemannia flammicorona. Next base: position 2,876 of record RBNI01003352.1, read on the forward strand.
ACGCCACCTATCACCAATTCTCATCCTGTCTTGCCTCCAATTATTGACCTTGGATTGTACCTCTACCACCCACACATTCTACAGGTCCACCTCACCCAGCAGCAAAGAGTTCAGATGCCAATGTCCTGGCCCCTCTCCGCTCCCTCCAAACCTCCCTCCTCCCCGAATACTCCAGTGATCTGACCAGGGGTACCACTCGACCTCCATCATCTTCCAAACTGTATCGCCCCAACACTCAGCAGTCAGCATCCAATCAATCCTAGTACCAAGTCCTCCCACCCAGTGAGTATACAGATGTTGATCCCCATCCTGAAGTTGCATGGCATCCACCAGTGAGCTGAGCCTTTCCACCTCTTCCCAGTCCTCCAATCCCCCACTTCTTCCTACCATACCCCATCCCCCATCAGTTCTGTCCAGTCTACTCTCCTGTACCATATTAAAATCACCCCCCAGACAATCCACCCCAGCCTCAACCAAGAGCTCAGAATCCTACAAATCTCCAATCCATGCCACTCGGGACCCCCTCTCAGCCGGGCAATAGCAAGATCCCACCACAATTGAGTTCCATCCAGGCCTCTGCCATGTTCTCCACACTAATCTACTACCCCAATGTCCAGTGTCTGCAATGTCCCCTTTCCTCTTCCTAACCAGGATTCTCACTTTACCCTACCAAACTGCCTCCCTACCCCACTCTCTTGTCCATTCCAGTCCATCTTCCTCCCCCTCACACCATATATCTTGAAGTAAGAAGAGATCCACCTCCAGTTTCTTCAGCCATCCAAAAATCATACATCTCCTCCCAGTCCCCCTAAGCCCATTGATGTTCAAAGAAAAAATGTTGGTTGTACTATTCATAGTGAAATATTGATAGTGTTGATATCCCACATCTATAATTCCATGCTCACTTCCTCTCCAGCCAGATCTAGGTTCCGTTCCACTGCAATCTCATCCTCTACATTTTGCTGTTTGTCTAGCACTGCCAACAATTCTGCACAGTCCTCACTATCCACTATCTCCATTGATGCCCAGTGCTCCTCACACACTACCTACCACTTTGCTAGTCCCTTCCACAGCCCCCACAGATAAGCTGCCCTCTCATTAGCAATACCCAAGAGCATTGCCTCCCTCGCCTCGGTGATCTCATACTCCTCCACCTCCAAAAGAGCTGCCATCATCTCATCTCGCAACTTTCTCATGACCTCTTCTCCTCGCAACACTCACCCCCAGAATTCCTCACTAATTACTCAGAAGTCGATCTCTCCCAATTCCTTAGCTGCCACATTTTGCAGTGCCCTCAATAGCCACTTCTCCCCCCCAACTACCTCTGCTGCCTGTACCAACTCTGCCTCTCCTTTCTTTCTCTCCTCAGTTCACACAGACTCATCCCAGCCATCCTCTGACACATCCTCCAACTCCCCCTCTCCCACCTCGGGAACACCATACTGGATCAGATTATCATCTGCCATTGCTATGTCCACTACCACCTCCTCCGGCCCCTGTCCCCCACTCTCCTTCATCTTCCCCTCTTGCTGCCCAGTCTCTGCCCAGATGCTAGCACTCGCTCCAGCACCCTCCTCTGTAGCCCCTGCCCTTTGACCCCCATCCAAACTGGCCAGCAAATCCTTCTGCAGCTGTCTCCCCTTTGCCTTCTCCCAGAGCACCTTGTCTATTCGCACCTTCTTGCCCTCAATCACCTCCACTACCATCCTAGCCTCGTAAGCCCTCCAAGCCCTTTGCCTCCTCTCCACAGCCCCCGCTAAGTCCTCAAGCGCCTCCAGCAGGTCCTCCTCCTCTTCCTCTGACCCCTTCACCCTCGAAACCTTACACTCCACTGGGCCCCACTTCAATGCCACTGGCCAGTCCCTAGCCTTCCCAGTATTCTCCATCCCAAACAGCCTCAGCTGGACGTCCACATCACCTGTCCTGAGCTCAGTCCCCTCCCATACCCTGAACCCAATGTCAACCACCTTGCCATACTCTTTCACCACATCTGTGACCAGCCTCCTTACCTCCTCCTTCTTCACTATTGGCAAGTCTGCAATCACCAGATGAACCACTCGGGGATCCCAATGCATACACCTCGCCATTGGCACCGAAATCCCTCCAACCACCACACCCTTCTCCACTGCCTCCAGTAGCAAACCCTCCTCTTCAAACCCCATCTCGACTGCCTCCAGCTTCTTCAAAAACTTAACCAAGGCCACACCTTTCACCTCGCTAGCCAGCAGCCCCAGCACCATCTTTGCCATCACTGCCAAGCTATAGAAGCACAGTGTGACGGTGAATTCCGATCTAGATTTTTTGAGTAACAGGGCTGCCACAAGGCCCGTCACACCATCAGCCAGGTCCCCGGGTCTCGCGCCGCTCCCCTGTCCAGGTCCCCCATCAGCCGTCACATCTGGATTTTTTTCCAGATTGCCTGTCCCACCACCATCAGCAGTCACTGCCTCAGCCACTACACCTCCAGCCCCACTATGCTGTCCCCCCAGTGGAGAGGTCTCCTTGCCACTCGAGGTAGTAGCTGCCTTCCCCAGCTCCAGCCAGCCATCTAGCCCAGTTGTCTGCTTTCCCATCCTGACTTTCTCTGTGAAGGTCATCCTCCCTCCCCCATGCGGCCTTGCACCTCCTCTGCCACCACCCCTGGCCCCACATCCCCTCATCAAAGCACTCAGCATGCCAATACCAGCACCTTGACCCCCCCCACATGTTGCCAGTCAAAGGCACTGGGGCTCCCCTGCCCAGTACGCTCACCAGAATACATGTTGCTCACCATCTTGATAGCACCAATACTTGAAGATGTTGTCAAAAGTGTTGTCTGAGTCTTGTGTCACCCAAATGGTACTGTCAGCTGTCAGTATTCAGTTGATTCTTATACCTAGTCTATTTACTCAGTATATGTAAATCCTCTTTGCTCCCTACTACATTCTGCCCATATCTCCCAAAGAGCTAAGGTTCTCTACCTCCTCTCATATATCCAGACCACCAGCACTCCTCTCTCCATCAGTTCTATCTAACTGAAAATCCTACACCATATTGAAGTCATCTCTCAGAACATCCACCTTATCCTCCAAGAATGTGCCCTCCTCTAAGAGATCCTTAATTCATGTAATCTGCTTACCCCTAACTACAGGGCAGTAGTAAGAGCCAACTCTCACTAGTTCTCACCATGGTTGATACCATTCCCCCTATACCAAATGGTCTCTTCAGCTCCTGATTCCACTCAAATCCCCTCTACTACTCTATATCAAAACTGCCACTTTGCCCATTCAAGCTATAGCTCCTCCTCATTCTCTAGTCCACTCTACCTGATCTACATCATCCTCACAATATACATCCTGCAGCAGAAAGAGATCAGCCTCCAATCCCTTCAGCCAAGTGAAAATGTTCTTTTACTACCCAGAGCCCCTTAACCTATTCACATTCAGAGAAAAAATGTTAGTTGTACTGTTCATTGGGAATAATATTTAGAAGTACTCTACATCCTCTACAAATCCACATTCATCTCCTCTCTTACCACATCTAAGTTATGTTCAGCAGCCACTTCCTCCTCTGTAGCCATCTTTGCCTCCAATCCAACCAGAAGTTCAGCCATCTCCCCATCCTCCTTCTCCTTAAACTCCTCCTAATACTCCAGGCAGGCCTCCTGCCAGAGCTGCAATCCATAACACTCTGCCCAACAGTATGCAGCCTGCTCACCAGCAACAATTGCCAGCTCAGCCTCCCTCTCCTTATCAACCTCATACCCCTCCTTCTTCAGGAAAACCACAAGTACCTCTGCCTTCAGTACCTCCACCACTCCATCACCATGCAGAATCTGCACCCAATGCTCCTCACTCATCACCCTCAGGTCAACTTTACCCAACTTCTCAGCTGCAAAGTTGTTCATCATCTGGCTCATCCACAGTAGGTTTCCCACCTCCTTCTCTCTTGGAGATACTGGTCTTTTTGTACTCAGCATTGTGGTATCTGCTCCTGTACTTGCAATCTCATCCCACTTCTCCTCCATCACATCCACCAGCTCATCCTTATCAACTGCCACTATCTGACTCCCTTTTGCCATATCTGGAACCCCAAAGTATACCCACTGGGCTCTATGTATCAGCACATCCTCTGCTGTCCAGCTCCTCACAGCAGAACCTTGTCTGATAAGAGAGAGAGTGCTATCCAAGTCCTATTCCCAGACTTCAAAAGTACCATCCATATAAGGATCATTATGCAGTGGCTTCCCTGCCCCATTCGGACCCTTCTTAACATCTGCTCTTCTCTTATTGACCCAGACACTTGCTTTGGTACCCCCAGACTCCTCAATATCACTCACATTCTTCTCTGCCCTTCCTTCCAGGCTTGTCAACAACTCTCACTACCTCTTGTACCCCTGAGCCCTCTTCTACTGCCTCTTATCAGTGCAGAGATGTTTCCTATCTACAATCCCCAAATATATCAACTCCACATATATCTTTCAGGCCTTTGCTCTCTACTTGACTGCTCCACTCATCTCTTCTAAAGCCTTCAACAGATCCTCCTCCTCCTCCTCACTTCTCTTCATCCTTAACATCTTATAGATGAAAGCCCCCCACAGCATTACTAAAGGCCAGTCACTTGTCTTCCCAGTAGCCTCTTTTTCAGTCAACTGAATCCTGATATCAACATCACCAGTCCTGAAAGTAGTTCCCTCTTATATCTGAAATTTAATATCCACCACATTGCTATACTCTGCCATCACCTTCTCAATCCTTCTTCTGGTCTCTATCATTATCATTATAGGTACCCTCTTTACTAGTAGCTGAACCACTCTGAGGTCTCACCTTAAGCACTACACTATAGAGACCACTACCTCTCCTATAGCTACTCCAGTCTTCAATACTTCCTCTAGCAGACCTGCCTCCTCAAAATCCACCTCAACCTCCTCCAATCTCTTCAGAAACTTCACTGAGACAGCTCCTGCCATCTGTTTCAAGATAATCCCCAGAACTATCCTCACTGTCACTGCTAGGCCCCAGAAGCACAAAGTTGCTACAAACTCTAAGATCAACTTCTTGAGTAATAGTACTACTACCAGTTCTGTCACACTATCTACCAGGTCCCCCTTCCTCTTTAGGCCCATCTGCCCAGCTCTACCATCAATAGTCACATCTGGATTTTTTTCCAGATTTCCAGTTATGCCACTATTAGCAGTCCTTCTCTTACTTCTAGCTACTGCTCCACTAGTCTTTCTATCCACCAGCTGAGGTCCAGCACCTTCTACTTCTCCTTCCCTCTGCTTTCTCTTTCCTCCTGCCTGCCCACCATGAGCACCAACAGACCATCCTCTAGTCTTCAGTATATCTACAAAGCTCCTCTCTCTCTGCTCTCCTGCTCCTTCTCTAGTACTACTACTACTGCCTGAACTGCCCTGTCCACTCAGTTCACCAAAAGACCCTATCTCTAGTCCATACTCTCATCTGATATGTTGTCAGTTGAAGGCTCCAGATCTATCTGACCTAGTATGCATATTGGCTTACTTGTTAGTTGCTATAACCTTAGTATCTTTCTCTAATAAATAGTTCAAAAGTGTGTTTCAAAGTTTATATTATGTGAATAATTAGTGCTCTGAATAAGTCAATTTGAATCAAATCCAGATTCGATTTATTACATAATAGTTTGATCTGAATCTCAAATCTGAAGCCATCTAAATCAACTTGAATTAATCTGAATCACTCTATCTGAATTACTCCATCTGAATCACTCATCTGAATCACTCTATCCAAATCACCCCATCCAAATCACTCAATCCAAATCACTCAATCTGAATTACTCAATCTGAATCACTCAATCTGAATCACTCAATCTAAATCCTCCAATTCAAATTCTCCAATTTGAATCCTCCAATTTGAATCCTTCAATCTGAATCCTCATTCAAATCCTTCAACCAAATCCTTCAATCCAAATCCTCCAATCCAAATCCTCCAATCTGAATCCTCCACATGACTCATATACTAGATGTATCTATATATATAATATATATATATATACAAACACACATATATATACATACAAACACATATCAACAGATCAGTCTTCAACAGTTCGCAATACCAATAATGCTTCAAATCAAACATCTCTGATAGTTCCACACTTTCCACACAATCCTTATTCTGAAATCTGGCAATATTGTGCTAAGATAGAAGATGATGTTGTTTGTAATTATTGCAGGTAAAAAATTAAGATGCACCTATTAATACATATAACTGATACTTTTGTTTGACACACACATGATACTGTTTCATCCACCCCCATAAACTGTACCAGCCAGAAGTTCAAAATGCTTGGTGGTATGACTTTAAACATATATCAATATATAAAAGACAAGTACTCTGACAAAAATCAAAAAGAACATAAAGACAAATAAAATTGACATCTAAGCTATGGTGAGTATGTTTATCTAATTGTCTGACTATTTCTGTACCAATAACTCTATTTAATCAAAAATATTTAGCCATACTCTTTGGCAGAATTTTGAAATCAGCTCATTTACTAGATTGTGTGCACAGACCAGCCATTTACAACCATCAAGAGTGATCAATTGCATAGTATCTTTGGCCTCCTCAAGTATGATTTATATTTGCTAAGTGCTGATACTATTTACAAAGATATCCTGGAGGTCTATAAGAAGGAGTATAACAATCTTTACCAGATACTTCAGGTAAAATAAGAGCAGCACTGTGATCTTTGTAAGCTGAATTATATATATATTTTTATAAAGAGCTCACCAATTTAACCTCACATTCAATAAGCAGAATTCAGTAGACAAAATTTTGTTTATGATCAATACATAGATATCCCTCAATGTAATTTTATTTCTGGGTATTACCAGTCATTGGATTGACCTCAATTGGTAGCTTAAATCTCTCACCCTTGACTTTGTCAAACTTGCTGGCCCTCATTCTGGAGACAATATCACAGATACTTTTATTAGTTATATCCAGGAGCTTGGGATCACAACCAAGGTAAAAAAGGGGGGCTTGTCATCAGGTTGGCATTTTGAGAGAGATCCTAAAACAAAACAGATTTTATTAGTTATTTATTTTTGTATAAATTTGCTAACTAAATATTTTAAGTATAGATTTTGGCCATTACAATGGATAATGCTACAAATAACTCAATATTTTTCCAAGTTTTAGTGGTCAGCCTCAAACAGGAAAATGTGGCCTTCAGTGCAGAAAGCTGCTATATGCAATACCAGGCCCACATACTGAACCTCACTGTTCAGGACTATCTTATATATGTAGACAAAACATCTGAGAGAGGAGGGGTCTTGAGTATAATTTCCAAGCTGTGCAAACTGATTGTATCAGTCTGATCATCCCTACAATAACAAGACAAATTTGCTGCATAGTGTAGGGCAATCAGTTTAGCCCTGAAAGAGCTTATATTGGATATCTATATATGTTGGAACTCAACATTTGCAATGATCCAGCATGTGCTGGAGTTTGCTATAGTATATATTCTTTTTTCTTCAGTCAGCTGAAGTAACTTGTTTCAGATAATTGAAGATTTTTTTTTTTTAAAAAAAAAAAAACAAAAAAAGCCAATAGATTCAATAGTGGCTACCAACAAGGAAATACAGGGTAAGGCTCTAGGTGAATAGGTGAGTGGGATATACTTAGGAATATTGTCAGAGTTTTGAAAGTAAGTAGTGATTGCTCTGGCTCTATACTCATTTTGTCTATCTCTGCACAATATAACACCTCACTACATATAACTGCCAGTATTTTAATAATTGTATGAAAGATATAGTTAAACAAATGACTTCAACAATAAGCTCTACAATACCAGTATACAACCTTCTAATTAACTGGCTAGAGGATAAGCTCAAGGATAGGCTAGAGGGTTGTGGTAATTTACAGTTAAGCCCAGATCAGAGAGATACTGTAGAGATTGCTCTAGCAAGCTTAGAAAATACTACTCCAAAACAAATACTGTCATATACTCAATCAGTATAGGTATGTTAGTATATGGCCATTGCCTCTTCCAAAATAGAGAAATCTCCACAAAAACTCACTCTCTTTTCTTCAAACAGTGCTGGACCCATGCTTGAAGCTACAATACCATAAAGATCAGGGCTGGGAGTAGCACTTCATTGAGAGAACTAAGTAGGCTATAATCAAAGTATACTGGAAAAACTATGCACCACTGCAAGGTTCTGACTGAAGTCTGGACAAATATGTCAAGAGATTCCTCTTGTCCCATATTTACTTCAGCAGAAAGAGAAAGAGGGAGCTGTCAGTGGAAGAGCTACCATCAATAGACAAACTTACCATTTACCTCACTAGTGACTGCATAATCCTACTGGAGGGCACAGAGGTGCTCAACTGGTGGAAGGTGGGTTGTCAGGCAGGCATTGGGCCAATTTAATCCACCAATCTAACTACTGCTCTATCTACCAAAGTGTACAGCTGTGTCAAACAAACTTCCTCAGTCTGTGTGGTATGGCTCAGAACTATCTGGCAATTCCTGTCTCCAGTACTCCCATTGAGTAGGTGTTCTCAGGTGGGGTGGACCTCATTGCTCTAAAGAGGTATGTGCTGAATACTGAGATAATCTAGACATATATGTATCTGAAGTCTTGGTGGGGCTCAGGCCACTAAAATTTGGCAGATCCTGGGGTAAAATTTGGCAGGTTCTGGGGGTTTGTGGATAAGTTGGTTGACCTTGTGGAATATTTAATACCTTTCAAAAATAAAAGGAAAAAAAACCTAAAGACTTAGCTCAGAGTTTGTGACCTAAGTGGGGCAGTGGTCAGCAGGGTTGGCAGTAGCAGAGGGAGCATATAAAATTTGCAGCCCTCTGCCAGCAGCAAGGAACAGCCCCAAGCTATCAGTGCCTGAGTTGGTGGATGGGTCAGTAGACATAGGGTTGGCAGAGGAAGCATGCAAAATTTGCAGCCCTCTGTCAGTAACAAGAGGCAGCCCCAAGCCACAAGTGTTCAGAACAGGGGGTTGGCAGAGGGGGGGGTAGGTGAGGGGCAGCCCCAAGCTGTCAGTGCCTGAGTCAGTGGGTGGGGTCAGTTGGTAGGATCAGTGAGTATAGGGTCAGTGGAGAGAGCATATAAAATTTGTGGTCCTCTGCTGGTAGCAAGGGGCAGCCTCAAGCTGCAAGTATCCAGAATAGATAGGGCAGACAGAGGGGCACCCCCCAGCAGTCTGTATCCAGGCTGGAGATTGGTGGGGTTGGTGGAGAGAGTGTACAAAATTTGTGACCCTCTACTAGTAGTATAGGGGTAGCCCCAAGCTGCCAAGGAGTCCAAGTCCAGGTCAGAGGGTGCTTCTGGCAGTCAGAGGGTACTTCTGGTAGTTAAAGAGTACTTCTAGTGGTCAGAGAGTGTTTCCAGTAATCAGAGGGTACTTCTGGTAGCCAAAGTCCACCACAGATTCAGGCTCTATCACTGGTTTGGGTTTCATAGGCACCCTGGCCCTATGCTGCAGCACTGTACTGGTGGCACTATAGAGCAGAGCCAAGGGGCCAGTAGGGCCCAGCATAATGGCTAAACTAGTACTATAGAAGAAGCACCTAGCTGCCAGCCCAATCTGTATAAAATAATTACTAAACTCTTATGAAAAATTGCCTAACTCTCATGAGAGATTGCTTAACCCTCATGAAAGATTGTCTAACTCTTACAAAAACTGCTCCACTCACCAGTCCAAGGCCTTGATGAGCCTGTCATCTATTGTGAGTGTGACAACTATTATGTCTGAGCTCTCCTCAAAGGTGATAGTATTATAGTGGTCATGTGATTGGAATAGAACAACCATGTTGGCTGCAAATAGGACCTCAAAACCATAGGTGAGGTCATATCAGACTCTACCACTATCCCCTCAGATTGGGCCCTTCCTTTCCAAGACATAGAACATTACTGGGGTGATGTTATTATATATCTATGTATATGGGTAGAGAAATATTGTGCTCAATGTATCCTGATGTGACATGAGCATATGGTTGGGTGAACTCTTGGTCCAGGACCTTGTACTGCCAGGCTGTGCTGGTGGATGCCTGCCCTTGATCCAGCCCCAGGAGCCCTGGCTCAGAAACCTACCAAAACAGATGGCATCCAGTTAGTCCTTTTTGTATACAGGGGGATAGAAATCCCCCAGGCTGCAGAAACCCCCCAGGCTGCAGCACCCAAAAAAAGCAGAGCTCCTCACCTCATATGGTATGCTAAATTGTACTAAGAATGTATATATAGCTATACTAAGATCACTACCAAGCTGGTCTGCCATATGCTCTACTAATCTGCCAGATTATAGCCACTATTACTACACAGGCTGTGTCATACTCATATACAGTTTGCTCTTCTTTTTTTTTTTTTTTTTTTTTTTTATAGTCACTTGGACTCTCTTTATTAACTGAATCTATAATAATATTAATACAGCCTAAGCCCTCAACCTATCCCACAGGGCCCCCCCCCTTCCTTAGTTCCTACAAACGACACCACATCCACTGTCACCACCACTCTACTACCACTCTTCACTACAATCCTCCTTACTAGTCCCTTACATTTTCCCCCCTTGGGGCCCCACCCAATCCACCATGCCTTGAAGAGCTCTAACATCAGCTTCTCCCACCTCACTATCCTCAGGCTCACTGGCCTCCGGAGTCCCTCCTCAAACGTGCTCCACCAGTGTTCAGTGAGCCCCACCCAAAATGCGACAGCCCAGCCAACCATCAGCCACTCATTATCCACCCCCCCCACCAGCCTTGACTGCAGTGCCACCCACCGCCCACCCACCTCAGAGTTCGGTGCAGACACTTCCAGCCTCACCCCAACAACCTTCCAGAAATTCTCCAGACTCTCGCACTCCCCCAGCCAATGTTCAGGCGTCTGTACCACCCCTTCCTCCTGCCCTACATTATGATACTCCTCACAGTCAAAGACCCCGCCATCCACCAGATATCCAGTCCTAAAATTCAGCATCACATTCCGATGCAACAGCCTCCACCATACTACCCAGAATTTTAGTGGGAGCCACCTCGACACCACTTTGAACCAAGACCATATGCCTGTCCAGTCCCACCCCTCCCTGATCCCAGCCCCTTGCCAGGCCTTCGGCCAAAGGTCCTGCCCCAGACCTCGCAGGCACTCCATACCCTCCTCTAAGCGGAAGTCCTCGACCAGATTCCCTCCCAATAAGAGTCTGTCCCACCTCCATATCTCCGGACCCCAGTCCTCATCCCCTTCAGTATCTTGCCAACAGATCCCAATACGGTGTGCCCCATCTACCGCTCCCCACCAGAATCCTTTGTATCGCATCCTCTGGCTGCCATCCAAGGCCACCAAGGATAGTAGATCACCTGAGCCACCCCTTGGTGACACCCTCATCTCCCACAAATGCTGCATAAGGGGCACCCATTCTCCTCCTCTCAACTCACTAGCCCTCTTCATCCACCATGCCCTCAAGCAGACTAGTCTCTTAGGAAAGTCTACCAGGCCAAGGCCTCCGCAATCCACAGGAAGTACTAATACCTCCCAATCAACCTGACTCTGGCGTCCAGCCCAGAGCCAAGAGTGGGCCATCTTGAGAAGCTTTTTGACCACCCACTTAGGGAAATCCAAATGGTAGCCCAGATACCAAAGCTTCGGCATCCAATACACATTCAGAACAGTTACCCTTCCTGCCAGCGACACCTGTCTACCACCCCAACTCGTCAGTACTGTCCCCCATTCTACCAGCTTGCGCTCCCACCACTCCTTGGGAAGTAAAGAGCCATACACCGAGAAATAGATACCCAAGTACCATACCACTCCTCCCGCCGGGACAATTGTTCCAATGACGTCCCCCCCTATGACTCCTTCCCCAAGGACCATCGTCTCGCACTTGTGCCAGTTGAGTTTCGCCCCAGAGTATCTCTCATACCACTTGAATATCTCCTTGAGTATAGCCACATCTGCCACCGAGCCCAACCCAACCACCATATCATCTGTAAAGGCCCCCACCTTCCAATTGACCCCCAAGATATTCAGTCCACCAACTCTGTACCAGATCCGATCCAACAATGGCTCCAGGGCAAAGGTATAAAGGATAGGTGACAGTGGATCCCCTTGAGGCACCCCTCTCCCCAAGGGGAAAGAGGCCCCCCTGTGCCCATTCACCAGAATCGTGGCCCTACTCCCTTCCAGCAATCCAATAAGTGACCGACACATGCCCACTGGTACCCCAATGCACTCCAGTACCTTCTCTAACCATACTCTCCACACCCTATCATAGGCCTTCTCCTGGTCCAGAAACACCAAACAGCCATCCACCCCTGTAGCTCTAGCGCCTTCAATGATGCCATGAACCCATGCTGTACCATCTTGGATCAGTCGGCCTCCAACAAAGCCTTGCTGCTCCTTCCCTATCACCTGCTGTGCCACACCCTATAACCTCGCCACCAGAATTTTGGTGACTAACTTCCAGTTCATATCCAGCAGCATAATTGGCCTCCAATTTTTCCAATCCTCCTTACGCCCTTTGTCCTTGTACAGCAGGGAAACCAGCCCCAACTACTGCCCTCCAATCCACTCCCCGGTACTGATGACTGCATCACACATTAGCGACATCTCCTCCAGAGCCTCCTCTACAGATGCCATACGTTTCCAAAAGTCCCAAGGCAGACCATCCTCCCCAGGCACCATTCCTAGGGATGTTGATGCCAGAACTTGAAGGATCTCCTTGCCCAAAACCAGTCAGCCAAGATCTCCCAACCCTGCTGCCAGATTCGGGTACCAATCTTCCAGATGCCACTCAATGTCCTGCGCCCCCTCCCCTCCCTCCTCCTCACTCCAGAGATTACTCCAGCGGGCACTCAGCTGGTCAAGGATCCCCTGCACACCTAATACCATCTCTCCCTCATCATTAAGGACTCCTTCCCACTGGTGTCTTGCTCCCCTAGCATATAGGAGATGGGACAGAAGCCTTGTAGGTCATTCACCTTCTTCCAATCCTTGCCACCTTAACCTGGCCACCATAGCCTGAGCCTACACTGCCTCCTCCTTTCTCAACAAATCCTGTAATTCCACCACTTCCAACTTAGCCTACTTAGCCTTCCAGTCCAATACTTCCTCCTCCTCCAATAGCCCAGCCCAATTCAGAAGTAGTCTTTCTAGTCTCCTAGATGCCCATCAGACTTGTCTCTTTTTTTTTTTT
>RBNI01003353.1:0-16037 GCA_003990745.1 Jimgerdemannia flammicorona
TTCACCTTAAGGATTTTTAACTCAGTTGCAATAACTTGAGAACCATCAACTTCAGCTTCAAAATATAAGTTCTGGCGTGATAAACCTTTCCTCCAAGAAATATGAAGACTATATAACCAAAAGATAAGTAAAAGAGAGTTAAAAAAAAAAAAAAAAGCAGCAGAGTTTCTTGCAATCTCACAGTGCAAATGGTAGTTTATTATCAATAGTACTCAAAGAGGTTGACTTCAGATTAAGGTTCTAGCCCAATATATATATATATATATATCTAGTCAACTTTTGGTATTGCAACAGATAATAGGAACAGGCCAGTTATATGCTTGGGGAGAGGCAGAAGACTCATAAAGATTTTGACGCTGGTTGATGGTTAATTGTGTTTTGACATTTCATGATCATGTGATCACGCCTCTGATCACGTGTTTTGGAAGGTCAGAAAAATTGGCAGCAGTCACATATAAATGGTCACGTGGTGTGGTTTATAGATTGGCCGGACTGTAGTATAGTGCACCACGCCTATAATCATCTACTTCCTTTTAAAAATTCTATTTCTAAACAATGAACTTATTAAAAAAATATATAACTTTACAGGTTAACAAACAACCCTTTTTATTTTATTCCTATAGAGAGCTTTTTTATTATTTCTTTTTATATTTATAATAATTGTTTTTTTAAAAAAAAAATATTTCTCAAATCTGCAGAATTTGTGGCTTAGAGTTATATCATGTGACTTTGTTATTTCATTTTATCTCCACTTCCACACCTATACTCGATGATTTTTAACTCCTCCTTTAAATTGCTATTTTTTTATAATAACAAAATTATATATATATATATATATTGAAAGATAAATAGCATGGCTTCAATGCTATAGAAAGTTTTTTTTTAATTTTGTCATATTTATATTTACTTAAGTGTTTTTTTAACTTCAATTCCTCTATAATGGTTGTATAAAAAAATTATATAATGATATATATTAATCCAAAATCTTTCTAGTATTAAAGCTATAAAGAGTTTTTTTTTAAAAATATTAGCAGAAACCACAAGCTTCTGCCAATGATCCTCTATCAAGATTTTACCAGTGTGGTTCTCTATCAGCAAGCCTCCATCAATGAGAATTCAGCAGCAACGAACCTCCATCAATGAGAATTTAGCAGCGACTAACCTCCATCGACTATACACAGAAGTTGCACATAATGGAGTGGGCCGTCGATTACTCTAATGGAGGCGGGTAATTGCTGCAGGCGGTCAATTGCTCTTAGGGAGGTAGGCGGTCGATTGCTCTAATCAAGGCATGTGGCCAATTGCTCTAATGGAGGTGGGTGGTTGAATGCTCTAATAGAGGTGGGCAGTCGATTGCTCTAATGGAGCGGGTGGTCAATTGTTCTAATAGAGCAGATGGTCGATTGCTCTAATGGAGTAGGCTGATTGCTCTGTCTCTCATCGATCGAGCCATCAACATTTTCATGTATTGGGGCTCTGACACAGCCGCCTACATCCTCAAGCACAAGTACATGGAAGCTGGGGTCTTCTTCAACAATCTAAATGAAAAGCTCATGCCCGAAGATGAGAAATGAGTCGATTGCTCTAATAGAGTGGGTGGTTGATTGCTTTAATGGAGCAGTAGTCGATTACTCTAATGGAGGTGGGTGGGCTGCAGGCAGTCAATTGCTCTAAGGGAGGCAGGTAGTCGATTGCTCTAATGGAGGTGGGCAGTCGATTGCTCTAATGGAGGTGGGAGGTCCATTGTTCTAATGGAGGTGGGCGGTCAATTGCTCTAATGGAGTAGGCAGTCAATTGCTCTAATAGAGTGGACTGATCTCATCGATTGAGCTGTTGACATTTTCATGTACTGGGGCCCAGCCCCTTATGGAAGCCGGGGTCTCCTGGACAGGCTTAATGAGGAGCTCGTGCCCGAAGATGCATTGGAGGAGGTAAGCCTGATAGTGAGGAAATTGAGGTGACAGGAAACGAGTCGATTGCTCTAATGGAGTGGGTGGTTGATTGCTTTGGGCAGTTGCTGTGAGCAGTCGTTTGCTCAAAGAGAGGTGGGTGGTTGATTGCTTTAAAAGAAGTGGGTGGTCGGTTGCTCTAATAGAGGCAGGTGGTCAATTTCTCTAATAGAGGGAGCAATCGATTACCCATGCTAATGGAAATGGAGTGGGCCGATTCTACACAGCCAGGGCTAATTTTTTTTTTAGCCTGCATCCTTCTGGGAGCTGACAGAAAAACAGAGTCGATGGCGACGTTCTCCTGTGGGATTTCGGCGAAGTGCTCCAACATCAGGTCTGTCGGGTAGAACTTGTTAGCATGGTCATCGTCCTTGACAAGATTGAGCAGGCACACCCCAGACAGCATCATTTCGAGAGGAGCCACTTCGTCACCAGGTCCTCTCACTTGGTGCTGGCGACCTGGCCTGACACTGCTGGCCTCTGCCGAAATCCCCTATGCCGAAGTCTCCTCTGCTGAAGTCCCCTCCCTTGCTGAAGTCCCCTCTGCTAAAGTCCTAGTCGCCACTAAAGGAAATCGAGTACCCTTCGGCAGAGAGGACTTCAGCAGAGGGACTTTGGTAGGGGATTTCGGCAAAGGGAACTTCAGCAGAGAGAACTTTGGCAGAGGGAACTTTGGCAGAGGGGACTTCGGCAGATGAAACTTCAGCAGAGGGAACTTCGACAGTGGGGATTTCAGCATAGGGGACTTCAGCAGAGGGAACTTCAGCAGTGAGGACTTCAGCAGAGGGACTTTGGTAGAGGAGACTTCAGCAGAGGAAAGGTGACTTCGGCAGAGGGGACTTCGGCAGAGGGGACTTCGGAAAAGGAGACTTCAGTAGAGGGGACTTTGGCAGAGGAGACTTTGATAGAGTATGATATTTTTATTTTATTTTATAACATATAAATTATATTTTATAAGAAATTTCTCAGTTTGTGTAAAGCATTTATACTTCTAGTATAATATGGTAATTGGTCAAGATGATACATTCGGGCTTCATGTATAGAACTTACATATTTTCAATTTTTTATAGATTTTAGATTCTTTCCTTTGCCAGATATATATATATACATTTCTGGATTTTCAAAGTTTGCGAATGAGTGCTTGTTCGCTTGATACATTAGCGATATTATTGATCAGAGGTATTTTGATTATTCATGAGCTCTATTTTAATGTTCATAATGTTGGACAAGTTAGAATATTGACTGATAATTTATCAGAAGCATCTAGGGTTATGACAAGAATGTTGACGCCATCTAGAAAGATGTTGAGATGTTTGTTGGGCAGATGTGGTTCCCATTCCTTTTTTTTTTTTTTCCATATTTATCTTATTCTCGGGTTTACTTTGTAAGCATCTCTTTTTGAGACTCACCCCCAAATTCCTATGAATTAAACCACCATCTTTTTTTACTAAATAAATTACAATTGATCATGCATGGGTCCCAACATTTTTCTCATTTCCATCTCGCTCCCCTCCCCTGCCTGCTCCCACTCCCGCTCCCTCGCCCTTCCTGCTTCCTCGCCCTTCTGCCTTACGGTCCCAACAGCTACTTTGAATAGATCAGAAAGCATAAAAGTCAGAATGATGGAAAACTAGTCATCAGTTCCGGTGCCGGCGGCGTTGGTATCGTTGGCGCCGTTAGTGCCGTTGGCGGCATTGGTAGGTGGCATTGGTACCGTTGGACCGTTGGCGGCATTGGCGGCGTTGGTACCGTTGGCGGCGTTGGTATCATTGGCAGCGTTGGTACCATTGGCGCCGTTGGCGACGTTATTACCGTTGGAGCCGTTGGAGCCGTTGGAGCCGTTGGTACCGTTGGTGCCGTTGATACCGTTGGCGCCGTTGGCGGCGTTATTACAGTTGGAGCCGTTGGCGCCGTTGGTACTGTTGGTGCCGTGGTACCGTTGGCGCCGTTGGTACCATTGGCGCCGTTGGTACCATTGGCGCTGTTGGTACCGTTGGCGCCATCGGTACTGTTGACACCATTGGCAGCACTGGCGCTGCTGGCGCTGCTGACAATGCTGGTGATGTTGGCGGCGATGGCGGCGCTGGAAGCGCTGGAGGCGCTGGAGGCGCTGGTGGTGTTGGTGAACTCGAGTCATGTTTGTTTAGAAACAGATAATCCCATGACACATCTTTAAGCCACCACCACACCCATCCGACTGGGGAAAAAACACCCCTTAGCCTAATTTAACCATATTTCCACTATAGTCTGGTGCAGTAGTGTCCTCTCCACCCTGAATTCAGCCGCGAGCAATTCCATGATATCAACATACCTGTTCTCAGTGGCTCGGTGCATCTATCGTTGGTCCTTGGCCTGCTGGTATCCGCACCACGAACAGTCCCACCGACCTGACATACCTTCAGTGGCTCGGTACATCTATGTCATGAGCTTCCCATCATCGGACTGTACACAGATGCCATTATGACAACCAGTCATTTGGCAAATCTCCAAAACGCAACCTCCGAACCCACACATTGCACAGGTTATTCCGTTAATTGAGCCAATTCGATAACCTTATGAGGGGAAGGAGAAGGAGGAGAGGGGAGTTAAATGCCATGTTAGTTTCGAATGTCAAATTGACTGAGGACAATAAAATCGGCACGAGATAATATTTGCAGTTCAATGGAATGAGGCTTAAGAACACCTGTCAAATTGACTGAAGTTCACCTCAAATCCAATTACAAATTGCCATCTGTCAAATTGACTGATGGGCAATGAAATCGGTACAAAATAATATTGCAGTTCAATAGGATGAGATATATGAACCTCTGTCAAATTGACTGAGAACAATAAGAATGGAACCAACACTATAAAATCATCATGCGAAGTGTATGAAACACTTGTCAAATTGACTAGAGTTTCACCTCTGTCCACAATTTAGGCAGAATCTCACCATGGCTTCTGTCAGATTGACTGAAGGCAATGAGATGGTCATATAGCAATGTCAAATTGACTCTGCCAACCTTGATGATTGAAACCCTTTTTTTAAAAAAAAAAAAAAAAAGAGAGAGTGATTAAGAACCTTGTTATCATCTTTGTAGCATGGGGGTTTGACCTCAGTCTTCTTTCGTTTACGACTTTTTTGCTGTCTGCTTTGTCCTCACCATTCTGTTCAGTAAAATCAAAAAAGGTCAGCAAAGGGGTGGAGGGAGTGCATCCAGAAACGAACTGCGAATGATTACATGAACAGACTGAGCAGACCGGAATGTGTGAAGGAAGAAAAAGAGAGAAACGCGTTCTTGTTGCCAGTCCAAAACGGTCGTACGTGTCAAAAAGCAGTCATTTCTGTTTGGACAGCTATGACTGCTTATTCGGTGGCTTGGATGGAGATCACCGTGAAAAGTAATAAAGACTGTATATTTTCCTAAGCCTTTTCCGATTGCTACAAATTCCTATCTTTAATCCCTAATTTTCTTATTGAATTTCTGAAGTTCTGTCGTCACCCTGTAATTATCATCTGATAACCTCAAATACCATTAACCATTACAAATTCGCCGCGAGAATTCAGCAGTGACGAACCTCTTCGACAGCCTCAATGAGGAGCTCGTGTCTGAAGATAAATTGGAAGGGTTGATTGCTTTAATGGAGCGGGCGGTCGATTACTCTAATGGAGATGGCAGTTGCTGCAGACGGTCGATTGGGAGGCAGGCAGTCGATTGCTCTAATGGAGGCAGGCGGTCAATTGCTCTAATGGAGGACCTGGGCTCGATCAATGAGAGACAGAGTAATCAGCCTGCGATTGACTGCCAGCTCCATTAGAGCAATCGACTCTATTAGAGCAATTGACTGCCTGCCTCTATTAGAACAATCGACTGCCTGCCTCCGATAGAGCAATCGATCACCCGCCTCCCTTAGAGCAATCGACCACCCAGAGGGCGACATTGAAATTTGGCAAAGTTCAGTTTCGATGAGAATTCAGTAGCAATTGGATTGCCAACATAAAATTTAGCTGTCGGACTTAGAAATAATTGATTTGTGTCAAAATGTGTCAACATTAACCTACACCCTAGCCCCAATTACAACAAATTCCTTGGGATTCAGCCTATGCACCCACTCTCCTATCACTTGACATGGAGTGCGCTCGCCTCGCACAACCTAAAACTTCCAAACCCCGCCATCTTGATTCCCTACTTGCACGGCTCACTTCGCTCGACAACCTCAGTGAATCGGTAGCAGAAATCATCCGTCGCCTCAAGCTCCAGTTCCCAGATCCGCGCCAAACCTTCAGGCTCATCTCTTTCAACTCGGCGTACCGCAACTCGTTGACTATCTCATCTGGTTCCCCACCGAAAAATTCACCAACATTGACTTTATTGGTGAAGGCGGGATCGCCAAGTTTACAAAGGAACTGTCGCTGACAACGAGGGCCGCGATGCATTTTGCACTCAAAGAGTTGAAGCAAGGAATGGAATTCGAAGCTCTCGCTCGTTGCAATTTTGGCTTGTAAATAATTGATCTTTAATTTTACAAATAACGTCTCTTTCATATGCACAGCTTGCCCTCAACACTTACCTGACGACCAATGGCCAAGGTTCCCTGACTGCCCCCTCCTTGACCCTTCTCAACATCCTACAACCTACGCCTACCTAATGGTCTTTGCTTTCACACACTATAGCACGCTCGAAACTCCTCCCGCGCACCCAACAACCGACTGGTTGCAAATCGCGCACAAGTCCACGCTCCTCGCCCAACGTCTCCTCGATCTCCATCACTTTGGCTACAGCCACCACGACCTCCACCCCGGCAATGTGATGTACGTTCAGCAAGACACGCCGGTTCCGATCGACGTCGGAATTTCCCGATCCTTCGACGACACCAGTCGCTCTACAGGATTTTATGACTGGCTCGGGTACCTCCCCAGAGCTCTTCACCTATGGAACGCAGGCTCCTGCATCTGACGTCTACTGCTTTGCAACCTTGTTCTGGCAATTCGTCACGGGGCCACCCATCCGTCGCCATCGCGAGGAACTCAGATCGATTGCGTGAGAACATGATCCCCGACGCGCCAGCGCCGTGCTAAGAGAGTGCTGGCGTGAATATCCTGCTCAGTAGCCGTACATATGGCAGGTTATCATCAGTTGGCATGCTGGCGTCATTCCTTCAAAGGTGCAGCCGTTCCGTTTTCGATGCGAACGATGTCTTCATCGAGAAGCTTCAACTGGGAAACCAGAAGGAACTGGCGTCTGGTCAAGCGCTACCCAGTCATTCGAAGAATGGGGCGTCTCAACCTATTAGTCGGTTTTGTTCTCACCACCAACCCCAGCAACTGCAAAAATTAAAATGAAGCTGTCACGGCGTATCTGTTTAAATTATCGTGGCTTTATAGCATATAGACACCAACTTATATAAACTCTCCATTCACCCCTTTATACCCTAAGTTTATGTTATTTTTGTGCAGCATTTCAAATGGAATTACGCAAAATAGCTAACCAATTTGAAAACGTCGACATACACCAACTATATTTAAAATTTAGAAAATTATGTACAATATACTTCCTATGAACCATCATTTCAAAATAAAATACACGATTGTCACAAGTAGACCGATTGACATGAGCACGACGCCCGAGAATACATACAGGTAAATATATTTCGAGAACGCGGATTCTCAATGTAGGATTTGGCAGTGGCCGCAGCAGTAATCGCCGATTTCCACCAGAGTGGCCGTTCCAGGCTGTCGGATATGGGTCACTGACGTGCCTCCCCCCTCCCCGTGCGGTTCATCTCTACATTTGTAATAACGACCTGGTCTGGTCCCTGTTCACTCAAATGGAACAAACTCGAAGTTTCCATTCCAAAGACCAAAGCGCGCAAATCAAATCCATCAATAAACTGGACGTCCACGATGCAGCGTTTGTTCAATGTCAATATTGTTTACGATAGGACGTACACCGAGGAAAATGACGTTCATGCTAGGCTTAGTAAAATAACAAAACGGCAATAATCCGATTGAATCATGCAGCAGCGCGTCGCAAAATTGTGCAAAAAGGAGAAATGGAGACAGAAATTTCTGGAGAGAGAGAGAGAGAGAGAGAGAGAGAGGCATAATTTGAACGAAAATGATTTGTTTTGCATTTTTACATTACTCTATAATCGAGCGAAGCTAAAGCCGCATATATGATGCGTTCAGAATCTTTCCATGATTTTGGTGTTGAAAGACGCACCCGCTGCAAGAACTGAACAGATTATATATTTACGTGATTCATTTTGCGGACAATGTGAAAGGTGATAACTCAAGTACTGAACGGCCATAACATTAAAACCACGGGATCGATATATAATAGTTGTCGACTAGGTTAAAGAGGGGTCTCATATTCAAATAGAGTTTGCAGTGAGATTGTTTGTTCTGTTTGACGGAAACGGCATATTCCGTGATGCATTCGATTTCTCGCGCACGAGGCTTCGTTTGGTTTGGGACATCATTTGCGACCGACCATAGCCGATCGAACACCAACAGAGCTTTAGGATTATTCCTGGTTTATTTGTGATGGAGGTCTGGAGATTGCTGTTAAAGGTATATATATATATATATATATATATATTTTTTTTTTTTTTTTTTTTTTTTTTTTGAACATGTTGGAGTTCAAAAAACAAAACAACCCAAAAAAATTAACAGGCAGCAAAACGCCTGATACATGGAGAGTAGTTTGGGCAGAGTATGTAGCTAATTTGTCCTGTTGCTGATAGAATTGTTTTGAGGACAGCCGAGAAAAGCTAATTGCACCTTTGGACGATGGTGACCGGTCCGAACGCAAAAGAGAATATATGAGAAGAGAGCTGTATTTCTTTTTTGCTTTGGATTGGGGCCACGTGTTTTTGGTGTGCATAGCTCTTTATATTTTATTTTTTATATACAGTTCTTGGAATCTGGGCAGCGGCGGGAGGAAGAGTGTTCTTCCCAATTTCACGGTCATCCGAAATTAAGGGCGCGCGCTGCGCATCTGACAAGACCTGGTCTTGGACGGACTACCCACCGATCACCTCGTTGCGTGGATACGTGCGCGCAGGAGGGGGGTGTGTACCGAACCGCTAAGTTGCGCAGTGTGCCGGAGGTAGGACGATAAGCTATTTTGTTTGGCTTTTTTGGTCTAGATGTATATATATATGTGGACATTTCGACAACCCGGTGACAGGTCTGATCTGCCTTTGTCATAGGCGGTTCGCTTTTGTGTTTTATAGTTCCCTTCCCGTCTGCGTTAACGCACGTGACGAACCCTTCGTGGTGTCCTGGTGCCAACTATATGGCATCAGATTCTCATTTCCAACAAATAAAACAAAGAAAGAAAAAAAAGTAGTATCAACCCTCAGCCCACCTTATTTATAATTGCTGATGCACGTGGCCTACGACATTTGAAAGAAGGGAAGCGCTTAGATATATAGTCTAAAAGAAGATTTCACTCGGAGCTGATCCGAATTCAGGTCGTGGACGTCACGAGTCTTTTGAATTGTAAGTCTCACGCTGTAATTATATATAGCCAAACGCGAACTGTTCAGCCAAACTCAGGCAGGGCACAGGACGTGGCCAACCTGGCCATTAGGCCGCGTCTCTCAGACCCACCGACGCACGTATATAAATCATGTCAATTAAAAAGGTCTATGAACTCCCATCCGACCACCTCTCCTATCGCTTGACATGGACTCCACTCGCGTCGTACAACCGGAAACATCCAAAGCCCACTGTCTTGCTTCCCTATTCACGCGGCTCATCCCGTTCGCTAACCTCAGTGACTTGGTGGCGGCAATTATCCATCGCCTCAAGTTCCAGTTCTCATATCCATCTCTCTCAGCTCGGCGTACCGCAACTCGTTGACTATTTCATCTGGTTCCTCCCGAAAATTCACCAATATCAACTTTATTGGTGAAGGCGGGTTCGCCAAGGAACTGTCGCAGCTAAGAATGGGAAGCCTGCAGTGCATTTCGCACTCAAAGAGTAGAAGCAAGGAATGGAATTCGAGGTACGTGTTTCGCCTTCGCTCATTGCAGTTTAAGCTTATGAATAACTGCCCTTTGATTCTAACAAGTAACATCTATTTCATATGCACAGCTTGCCCTCAACACCTTCTTGACGACCAATGGCCAAAGTTCCCCGACTGTCTCCTCTCTTCGGCATTTCTCAACATCCCACAACCTACACCTACCTAATTTTTTTTTTGCTTTCGCACATCAAGGCACCTCCCACGCATCAAACAGCCAACTGGTTGCGGATCGACCTCTACCACTTTGGCTACAGTCACCCAAGATTTTCATCCCGACAATGTGATGTACATTCATCAAGACACGCTGGTTCTGATCAACGTTGGAATCTCCCGATCCTTCGACGATATCGGTCATTCTACGGGATTTTATTGCCGGCTCCAGTACCCCCCCCCTCGAACTCTTCATCCATGAGACAGAAACACTGCACCTGACGTATACTGCTTCACAGCCCTGTGCTGGCAGCTGTCACGGGGGTGCCACCATGAGATATCGCGTCGCGAGGAATCCAGATTTATGTCATCTCCGACGCGACAGCGGAGTTTAAGGCGGTGCTGAGAGAGTGCTAGCGAAAATATCCTGCGCAATGGCTGTACATGTGGCAGGTTTATTATTAGTTGGAGTGTCGGCCGTTCCGTTCTGTCGACGATGTCCTTCATTGACAGCCAGGAATCCAGAAGGAGCTGGAGTCTGGCCAAGTGGTATCCAGTCATTCGGAGAATGGGGCGTCTCAACCTATTAGTCAGTTTTATTCTTACCACTAACTCCAGCAACTGCAAAAATGAAAATGAAGCCAGTCTCTGTGAATCTGCTGAAATTGTTTTGGCTTTACAATATATAGATACAAACTTTTATAAACTCTTAGTTCACCCCTTTAGACCCTAAGTGTGTGTTTATTGTCATGCTGAATTATACACAAACTGTCTAACTAATTTTGAAAACCAACTATAATTTGGCTTTACAATATATAATTTAAACTCTCCATTCACCCCTTAAGCCCTAAGCATATGTTTATTGTTTTACAGCATTTCTAATGAATTATGCAAATGATCTAACCAATTTTGAAACCCAACCAATTTACAATTTAGAAGATTATGTACATTGGACTTCCTATGAACTATTGTTTTTAAATAAAATAAAAGTAGACTGATTGACATGAGTATGGTGCCAGAGAACACACGCACGTAAATATAAATGCACCTATTTCGAGAACGTGGATCTGGACAGGTTTTCCATGCAGTGGCCGAAGATTTCATCGTGGCATGATGAACCGTTCCAGGCTATCTGACCGGACTAGTCGCGGTCCTGATCCTTCAGAAAGACAGTTATGTAAGCACTACGAGGCCCCTAGCTGTCAATAACGTATTCATATTCATCAGCAGGGCATATACAAAGAGTTGTGCCGATGTAGTGAAATATGACACCATCTCGCGTCGGACCGTTTTTTTAAATAACATATCAGGGCAAATGACCGATGTGGTGTCGGACATTTTTTTTGAATTTGCGGTCCCCAGGACCAAAAAAGCACGCCGGAGAAGGACGGTTTTTTTTTTTTTTTTTAAATTGCGGCCCCCCAGGTCAAAAAATAGCACGCCGAGAAGGACGGTTTTTTTAAATTACTATCTAAGTGAAATTTCACGGGAGACATCTCAATCATTTATATATATACATATAAAGACACTGCGCTGATAAACCATGTATAATGTCAAGGTCCGTCGAACTCTTCATGACTTCCACCTCGCATGAAGTATTCTATCGCTTGACATGGACTCTACTCGCCTCGCACAACCGGAAACATCCAAAGCCTACCGTATTGCTTCTCTACTTGCGCGGCTTACCCCGTTCGACTGCCTCATTGACTCGGTAGTGGAAAGTATCCACCGCCTCGAGCTCCAGTTCCCAGATCCATGCCAAAACCTTCACACCCATCTCTCTCAGCTCGGCGTACCACAACTCGTCGACTATCTCGTCTAGTTCCCCACCGAAAAATTCACCAATATCAACTTTATTGGTGAAGGCGGGTTCGCCAAGGTTTACAAAGGAACTGTCGCCGCTAAGAACGGGGAGCTTGCGATGCATTTCGCACTCAAAGAGTTGAAGCAAGGAATGGAATTCGAGGTACATGTTTCACCCGCTTGTTGCAGTTTAAGCTTATGAACAAGTGGCCTTTGATTTTAACAAGCAACATCTCTTTTATATGCACAGCTTGCCCTTAACACCTGCCTGACGACCAATGGCCGACCGTCCCCCTCTTTGGCTTTTCTCAACATCCCACAACTCACGCCTACCTAATGGTTTTTGCCTTCGCGCACCACGGCACTCTTGAAACTCCTCCCGTGCATCAAACAGCCGACTGGTTGCAGATCGCCCACAAGTCCACGCTTCTCGCCCAACGTCTCTTCGACTTCCACCACTTTGGCTACAGTCACCACGATCTCCACCCCGGCAATGTGATGTACGTTCAACAAGACACACCGGTTCTGATCGACGTCGGAATCTCCCGATCCTTCGACGACACCAGTCGTTCTATGGGATTCTATGGCCGGCTCGAGTACCTCCCCCCGGAGCTCTTCATCCACGAGACACAATCCTGCATCCGATGTCTACTGCTTTGCAACCCTGCTCTGGCAGCTTGTCACGGGGGTGCCACCACGAGATATCACGACCGTCGCCATCGCGAGGAACCCAGATCGATTGCGTGAGATCATGAGAGAGTGCTGGCGTGAAGATCCTGCGCAGCGGCCGTACATGTGGCAAGTTTATCGTCAGTTGGTGTGTTGGCGTAATTCTTTTAAGAGCGCAGGCGTTCCGTTTTCGGTGCGGACGATGTCGTTCATTCAGGAGCTCCAACTGAGACAACCTATTAGTCTGTTTTATTCTCACCACCAACTCCAGCAACTGCAAAAATTGAAATGAAGCCTCACAGCGAATCTGCTTAAATTAGCTTGTTGGCTTTACTACAACATATAAACACCACTCCATTCACCCCTCTATACCCTAAGCATATATTGGTTGTTATGCAGTATTTTCAACCGAATGCTTTCTTTTCACCTTTCTATACTCTAAGCATATGTTATTTGTTATGCAGTATTTTCAACCGAATGCTTTCTTTTCACCTTTCTATACTCTAAGCATATGTTATTTGTTATGCAGCATTTCCAACTGAATTACGCAAACTAGCGAACCGATTTTGAAAATGTTGGCATGCACCTACTATGTTTACAATTTAGAGAATTATGTGCAGTAGATTTTGAAATAAAATACACAATTGGCACAAGTAGACCTATTGACGTGGGCAAGGTGCCCGAGAACACATATATTTCGAGAACGCGCGGATTCGGATTTTGTGACCGCAGCAGGCATCGTACCGATTTCCGCCGGGGTGGCTGTGGGATGAGGTCGCTGATTCATGTCAGAAATTCCCCCACCCCGGTTCATTTCTACATTTGTAATAATGCCCTGTCGACTGTCCCCTCTTTGGCCTTTCTCAACATCCCACAACCTAATGATTTTTCCCTTCGCGCATCACGGCACTTTTGAAACTTCCCCGGCGCATCAAACTACCGACTGGTTGCAGATCGCGCGCATATCCACAATCCTCGCGTAACGTCTCCCAGAGCTCCACCTCTTTGGCTACAGTTACCATGACCTCCATCCCCGGCAATGTGATGTACGTTTATCAAGATACGCCGGTTCTGATCGACGTTGTAATCTCCCGATCCTTCGACGACACCATTCGTACAGGATTCTATGGCCTGCATGAGTATCTCCCCCGAGCTCTTCATCCGCGGGACACAGACACCTGCGTCTGATGTCTACTGCTTTGCAACCATTTTCTGGCAACTCGTCACGGAGGTGCCGCCCCGAGAAAACGCCGTCGCGAGGAACTCAGATCGATTGCGTGAGCGTATAATCCCCGATGCACCAGCTGAATTTGAGGTGGTGCTGAGAGTGCTGGCGTGAAGATCCTGCGCAGCGGCCGTACATATGGCAGGTTTATCATCAGTTGGAGCATTGGCGTCGTTCCTTCAAGAGCGCAGCCATTCCGTTTTCGACGCGGACAACGTCGTTCATTGAGGAGCTTCGGCCGTGAATCCAACTGGCGTCACCCAGTCATTCGGAGAATAAGGTGTCCCGACCTATTAGTCGGTTTTATTCCAGCAACTGCAAAATTTAAATTAGACTTGTCACGGCTACCAGTAATCTTATTTTACGTTTTTACCGCGTCGTTCGGCTATGCCATGTATATGAACAACTTTTATCGAATTTTCCGTTCACCCCTAATTATATACCAAAACACATTGTTATGCACCAATTTGTGAAAACGCTGACATACACTAACTATATTTAAAATTTAGAGCATGAATATATTTATGGACAGTAGGCCGATTGCCGGATTTGACAGTAGCATCAGCTGTCATCGTAGCGTGACGTACCGATTTCCGCGTGTCGGATATGGCCCCCGCTTCGGTCCGAAGAGCGAGATCGAATCCACCAATACGCCAGACGGAGGTTTGTGGTGCTCACGATGACACGTTTGTACTACTACGTTTCAGATATGCACGAGGAAGATGCTAAAATTGTCACGTTCACGATATTCTCAGTCCGATTTAATTCACGCAGCGGTGCGAACAACCTGAAACTTACTCGCGCGGTTCACCCCGTTCGACAACCTCATCCATAGAGGTAATTATCCTAATTATCCGTCACTCAACCTGCAGTTTCCCGACCGCCAAAAAGGTAACCAATTTCGCTTTTAGGTCGAATCAATGTGATTTGTTCATCGGAGCCGATCCAGGGTTCGTCATCCCGAAGGGGAATAGAGAATGACAACTATGAATATCGAGCTTCAATCTACAAGTCGCGGAACATTTAGGCGAGAAGGATGTTGATGAAGCCGCGAAGGCGAGATCACTAGTCAGTCACGGTCGTGAGGCACTAAGGTAGTGACTTTTTTTTCATGTAATAGTAATTAGTCTTGGATACTGCGACCCTGAGTCGCTTCAAGTTGTTTCCATGGTGGTAATGAATCAAATTGGGCGAATTCCCTTGAGCACAAGGGTCATTCCGTACACGGCAGTCATACTGATGTGTCGATTACGCATTTTGGCAATGAATGCTCTACTCAATAATCATTGATGCCTGTAAGAAGAGTGGGCAGGGCACAACCGGACCACCCCTCATCCAACGAAACTCTTAAACCGGATGTACACCGTTTTGGCGCTACTGATACAAAACATCCTGTACAATTCAACCCGAATCTCCGTTGCCGCAAACGGATATTGGTGTGATCAAGATTACAGAAACAGGAAAAGGAAACCAACAAACTGCAATGTTACCACATTTGTGAATTTTATATATTATTGGTTGTACATTCTATACATTGAGTTGGATCAGAGAAGTTCGAAATTGATAAATAATTAACTGTCTCACAATTATTAAGCGAGTAATCTAGTTCTTGTGTGATATATACAATTGAGGATGAACGCGTTACACACACATGTCTACTCGAACTCGTGAAACTGGAGCTGAAAGCGGATCAAGCGCATGTCAGGGTCCTTCGACGGCCAGTACACCGAGGGATTGGCCTTTGTAATGATGTGGTCTATACTGAGCCGGCCCCTATTCACCTGTGTCACGAGCTCCAACTTGAATCTTTCGAAGTCTTCTTCTGTCTTGTCAAAGCGCTCCTCGATGAAGTCCCAGAAGGTCGCCCATTCCAGACGATCGCAGGCCTTGCGGTCCACGGATTTGAGCTTCTTCAACATTTCCTTTCGATTATTACTGTCCGCGGGACCCTTTGCCGTGGCCGCCACCAGCCTCTCCGGTTCTGAGTTCGGGAAACGCAAGTCAAGCACCACGAAGCTGCTCCAGTGTTTTCTGCTAAAGCATTGTCGATTTTTCGCCAGGATGCGGTCGTGGATCAGCTGGATGAAGCGCACTATGAAAACACCGTACACTTCCATCATAGGGCTAAGGCGGGATACTTCATCTTCAGGAGGTGCGCGAGACGGACGTTTTGAGGCACGACGATGAGATAATCTGTTGCTCATGGCTGAAAGAAAAAAAGAAAAA
>RBNI01003354.1:0-16036 GCA_003990745.1 Jimgerdemannia flammicorona
TTTTTTTTATAGTCACTTGGACTCTGCCATTTATTACCAATCTATAATAATTTTACAATGTCACCACCCACTATGCAATCCCCATTGGGGAGTCTCTTACTGCATTATTACCTCCAAATACTACCTTCTCACCTACCACTCTTATTCTTCCTCTACTCTGCCTACATATCTTTTCTACCAAGTAGCACCTTTGACCACCCTGCAACCTCCACCCAAACCACCAGCCTGTCAAGGTATCTTCCATCAGACTCTGCCACCTCAGTAACTGGTCCTCCAAGCCCAGCCTCCTCTCATCTTCAAAAACATACAGCCAGTAACTGGCCAACCCCACCTATATTGCCAATACCCAACCTAAGGTAAACTACTCCTTCCCTACCCCCCCCACCAGTCTACCTCTCAAATCCTCCCACTGACCCTGTGTGTCATCTCCCCTACCCATGACCTCCAAACGATCCCCAACTGCTCGCTAGAAGTTGCTTAGTATCTCACACTCTCTTAGCCAATGTTTAGGCATCTATATATATCCCCCGTCCTGTCCTACATTGTGGCACTCCTCACACTCAAAGAAGCCCCCCTCAATAAGGTGACCAGAGTAGAAGTTGAGCATCACATTCCTCCTCAGCATATGCCACCAGACCACCCAGTACTTTGGTGGCATCCACCTCTATACCTCAGTACTCCAGGCCCATATGCTCTGCCAGTCCCAATCTTTGCTGATGCCCACTCCTTGCCAACCGCTAGGCCACAGATCCTGGCCCTGTCTCCTCTGGCAGTCTACCCTGTCACCTATATCAAACTCCAATAAGGGTATGCCTCCTAGCAGCACTCAATCTCATCTCCACATCACCAGGTCTCAATCTATCTCTCCCTCATTACCCTCCTAATGAATTCCAATATGATGTGCCCCCTCAGCTACTCTCCACCAGAAGCCCTTGTATCTCAATTGTGCAGTGTTCTGAATTCCGAACAGTGAAAGGAGATCCCCCATTGAGCCTCTTGGAGAGGACCTCATTTCTCAGACCTTCTGCAATAGGGGGACCCAACTGCCCCCTTCCAACTCCACTGCCCTCTTTAGCCACCATGCTCTTAAGCAGTGTAATCTCTTCAGAAAGTCAACTAGCCCCAGCCCTCCTCTTGCCACTGATAGGGCCAAGATCTCCCAGCTGATCTAACTCCTCCTTCCAGCCCAAATCTACCCCTTGGCCAGCTTCAATAATCTTTTCACCACCCAGGCTGGGAAATCCAGATGATATGCCAGATACCATAACTTCAGCAGCCAATAAACATTCAGAACTGAGATATGCCTAGCTAGGGATAAGTGGCATCCCCCCCAGCTACATAGGGCCTCCCCTCAGATTCCAACCCTCTGCTCCCACCAAAGCCCTAGGCAGGACTGATCCATATACTGACAAATAGATACCCAAGTACCACACTGCCTCACCAGTAGGTACGATTGATCCGATAACATCTCCTCCTACCAGGTCATTGCCTAGCACTATTGTTTCATACTTGTGCCAATTGAGCTTAGCCCCAGAGTTCTCCTCATACTACTTCACTATCTCCTTGAGCTCCTCAATATCAGCAATGGACCCCAGGCCAACCACCATGTCATCAGCAAAGGCCGCTACTTTCCATCCAATTCCAAAGACAGAGAGCCCCACTATCTTCCACCTAATTCTGTCCATTGGGGGCTCCAGGGACAGGGCATATAGAATAGGAGACAAAGGATCCCCCTGAGGTATCCCCCTGCCCAGGGGAAATGAGACCCCTCTATGTCCATTACACATGAGCACAGCCCTACTCCCTTCCAGTAGGCTGATCATAGCTGATCAGAACTGGTGCAGTACCCCAGTCCTATCTAATACTCTTGCCAGCCAGACTCACTGCACCCTATCATAGGCCTTCCCTTGATCCAAGAAGACCAGTCGACCATCCAGGCCACAAGCTCTTGCCCCTTTGATGACTTCATATATCCAGACTGTGCCATCCCGAATGAGCTGGCCTCCCACAAAGCCCCTCTGCTCAATACCCAAAACTTGCTGGGCTACCTTCTGTAGCCTTGCCACCACCACCTTAGTCACTAACTTTCTGTCCATATCCAGCAGCATGATCAGCCACCAGTTCTTTCAGTCCTCTTGCCTCTTTTTGTTCTTGTAAAGCAATGTCACCAGCCCCAGATCCTGCTCCCCCACCCATCTTCCTGTCTGGAGTATTAGGTCACACAGTTTCAATATCTCATCCAGTATTCCTGAGACCCCCACCATCTTCTTCCAGAAGTTCCAGGGTAGACCATCCTCCCTAGGCACCATACCCAGAGTCATCACAGTAAGAACCTGGTGGATCTCCTCCTCCTGAACCAGCAATACTAAGTCACCCAATCCATCTACTTGTGGAGGGTGCCAATCCTCCAGTGTCTGATCAATATCAACCTCATCTGCCCCACCTTCCTCCTCACTCCACAATCCACTCCACTGTACCTTCAGCATACCAAGAATATCCTATATACCATGCACCATCATACTGTCAGAGTTAAGCACCCCCTCCCACCTTTGCTGTATCCTTCTTACCTGAAGGGCCCTTGTGAGATACTTAGAGGGTCTCTCCCCTTCCTCCAGACCTTACCACTGAAGCCATGCTGCCAAGCTCTGCACCCTTGTCTCCTCCTCAACCTGCAGTACCTGTTGTAATTCTCCAACCTCCATTTTCACCCTCATTAGCCTCCAATCCTCACCCCCCTCTACTATCACCAGCCCTTTCCAGTTCTCCAGGAGTCTAGTCAGCCTAGTGGAAGCCCATCTCACCCATCTCCTCCTCTGCCTCCCAGCCTCCCTGTTAGCCTCACTCCAGTAAACTCTGGTAGCCTCTTTCATTCTCATCCACTGGATACTAATTGGGGCACCTTCCTGCCTCCATCTCTCTACTTGCAGTTGAATGTCTTCAGCCCACCCATCCTATTGGATCCTATCATCTAATAAGGAGGAATTGAGGTGCCAATGTCCAGGCCCATCCCCACTCTCCCCAAAGCACCCCTGTCCTAACAGTCCCTAATGATCTGACCAAGGACACCATTCTACCTCCAGTGACTTCCAAACATCCAGTCCCCAGCAGCTTGCAGTCAGCATCCAGTCAATCCTTGTCCCTAGGCCTCCTGCCTAGTGCATATATATCCTCCTATCTCCTCAATACTCCTGACCAGCATCTACCAGAGCACTGAGCCTTTCTACATCTTCCCATGTCTTCAGCCCTCCACTTCTACTCTCAGCTCCCTGTCTACCATCTGTCCTATCTATCCATACATCCCGGACCATATTAAAGTCTCCACCAAGCACATCCACCCCCTCCTCAACAAGGGCCCCACTCTCCTGTAGACCCTTCACCCAATCCACATGCTCACTCTATATAGCCAGACAGTAACATGAGCCCACTGTAACTGACTCCCAACCAGTATGTACCCACTCTCTCCAGACCAATCTATCCCCCCAGCTCTTTGTATTCTATATCTCCCCTCTGCTTTTCTGGGCTAGAATTCCCACTTTACCCATCCAAACTGCCTCACCACTCCATTCCTTCATCCATTCCAGCCTGTCAAAATCATCCTCACACCTGACATCCTACAAGAGGAAGAGATCGGCCTCCAATCCCTTCAGCCAAGAAAAAATGTTTCTACATCAAGACATGCCCCATAACCCATTCACATTTAAAGAAAATATGTTGGTTGTACTATTCATATTGAAGGGTATTGTATTGTCTAGTCTATCCCTACTGCTCTATGTCTGCCTCTTCTTATGCCCGATCCAGATTATGTTCAGCATTCAATGCCTCCTCTTCAGCCCTCTGAGCCTCCAATCTAGCCAAAAGCTCATTCATCTCCCCATCCACCCTCTCCTCAAACTCCTCTCAGTACTCCAGGCAGACCTCCTGCCAGAGCTGTAATCTATGACACTTGTTCCAGCAATATTGAGCCCTCTCTCCTGCTCCTTATCTACCTCATATCCTTCCTCCACCAGATAAACTGCTAGGATCTCTGCCTTCAAAGCCAACTCCACTCCATCCCCCTACAGGACCCATGCCCAGTGCTCATTACTCATCACTCTCAGGTCCACCTCTCCCAGTTTGTCAGCCATCAGATTATTTATCATTCGGCACATCCAAAGTAGGTTCCCCACTTCCTTCCCCCCAGGAGATGCCAGCCTCCCACCATCCAACATCATTGTGTCAGCCCAGCACTCACAGACTCATCCCACACCTCTGGAACATCCACTAACTCCTCCTCACCAACTGCCACTACTTGTCCACCACTTGCCACCTCTGGGACTCCAAATTGCACTCATTGGACCCCCTGCATTGGCACATCCTCTGCCACTCTGCTTCGAGAAGCTGGACCTTGCCTGATAAGTGGGGTGGGGGTAGATGATCTCTTCCAATCCTCCTCCCAGACATCAAGTGTGCCATTCATATATAGGTCACTGCCAGTCACATCTCCATCTTCTCCTTTCTCCTTTCCTGTATTTCTGCCACCTGTGCCAGCCCAGACACTCTCTTTGGCTCCCCCCTTACCCTCCATTCCACTCTCTCTCTTCTGTAGTCCACCCACCATCTTAGCCAGCAGCTCCTTTTGTCACTTCCTACCCTGATCTCTTTCCCACTGCCCCTTGTCTACATGAATCTGCTTCCCCTCAACTACCTCCAGGTGTGTCGACTCTATAAAGATCTTCCACACCTTTGCCCATCATTCCACCATACCACTCAGCTCCTCCAGTAATTCTAGCAAATCCTCTTCCTCCTCCTCACTCCCCTTTACCCTCATTACCTTACACAGGATTGCCCCCCAGACCATCACTAAAGGCCAGTCCCTCACCTTCCTAGTTGCTTCCTTCCCTACCAGCCTAATCCACACATCAACATCTCTAGTTCTGAGTGAGGTCCCTTCCCAGACACTGAATCTGATATCCACCACCTCACCATACTCTGCCATAACCTCCTCGACTCTCCTTCTTGTCTCCACTGCCATCACCATGAGCACTCCTTTCACCAGCAGCTATACCACCCTAGGATCCCATCGCAGGCATCGTGCCATAGGTATACATACCTCCCTAACAGTCAAGCCAATCTTCAGTACCTCCTCCAAAGGCCCAGCTTCCTCAAAGCCCACCTCCACTCCCTCTAAGTCCTTCAGAAACTTTACTGATGCTGTTCCAGCCACCTGCTTAGTGATAAGCCCCAGCACCATTTTTGCCATCACTGCGAGACCCTGGAAGCACAGTGTAACTGTAAAGGCTGAGATCAACTTTTTGAGTAACAGAGCCACTGTCAGGCCCATCACACCATCTGCCAAATCCCCCTGTCCTCTAAGCCCCTGCTGCTCAGCCATACCATCAGTAGTCTCATCTGGATTTTTTTCCAGATCAGCAGTCTCATCACTATCAGCTGTCATGCCTGCTCCAGCCACTACTCCCCCAGCTCCACTGCCTCTGCCACTAAGGGCTACTCCTCTATGAGCTGCCTTCTTCTCCATCTCCTTGCCTTTCCTCAACCATCCCTCCAGTCCAGACATCTGCTGTCTCCCCTTCACCATCTCTGCAAAGCTTGCCCTCCCAGACCCCTGTTCTCTACCACTGCCTCCTCCCCTTCTATGTCCACCTGCCAGCAGCCCCCTCATACTCCCTCCCAGGCCAGGGCCTCTCCCCACCTACTGCCAGCCAAATACACTAGGGCCATCCTGCCCAGTACACACCTCAGATTGCCTATTGGTTGCCATGTTGTTAGTTACTTTTCTCCAAAAATAAGGTTGTAGTTGTTTTCCAAAGATGGACCTGGAGTAATCTCTCAGCCAGAGTGAGATTTTTTTTGATGAACCTGGATTCTTTGAAGATATATTCCATTGGGTGCTTGGAACTGTAGCAGGGGAACTAGTAGGGCTTGAAAGGAACTGAGGACAAGGGTCTGGAGGATGTAGTTGTCAATTCTCTAATTTATAATATGGGGAGAGATATATCTTGAGGTGGTTGATGTATACTAGTGTCCTTAGAGTTCATCCATCTATACTTCTTAAATAGATACTGGTTCCTCTGATATTGTATACAAGTTAAAGTCCTTTCCATGTGGGCTCCAGTTTGGCAGTAAAGTTCATTTCAATTATACTTCTCCAAACTAGCACTTGATTTCCAATCTTGATCTTCTGATCTTTCTACTTCTGATCATAATACTTCTTTTGTCCTTCTTGGGCTTTGATAATCTGAACTTGGGCTTGGTTTTGTAACTATTCTGTCTTGAGAATGTTTCCAAAGTTCACATAGTCAGCAGTTCTGATTTTCTTGACAAACATTATCTTGAAGGACTTTTATTTAGTAGAGGCAGCAGGAGTGTTCTGAATTTCCCATAGGATCTCAGGTAAGCAGAGGTCCCAGTTAGTAGGGTTGACTTGGGTAAGTTCTTTCTTGATTATCTGATTCATTCTTTCTATCATATCATTGGTCTGAGGGTAGTATGATGTGGTCTATTTGAGGTGGATCTTGTGGATTTGGGCATAACTTATGATTATATTGTTGATGAATTCTATACCTCAGTCAAAGATTCCATATCTGAGTGTGAGTCTATAGAGAAGGCCTATAATAGTCAAGGCATTTGTAATTTCTATTGGGAAAGCCTTGGGCCACTTGATCAGATGTTCAACAAATATAAGGATATACTTATTTCTTTTTAGTATAACTGATAGGGGTTCAATTACATTTACTGCCCATCTCTGAATGATGTTGTCTGGTGGTACAATTGGTTGTAGTGGTACTTGGTGGTTCTTTTTTCTTTGATACTTTTTATTTCTTGAGTATGTTCTGGACTTGTGTTCTGAGGTTGGGCCAATGTTAGTATGTTGTTCACAGCTTTTCTTCTATATTTGCCTGTCCTTGGTGGGCTTTTTGATGTTCTTTTTAGATGAGAGCTTCTTATTCCTTAATAGTCTGAGGAGCTTCTTTTAGAGTATAGTTCCTTGGTACATCCTTCTTCTGATTTATTGGAGGTGGTGGGAAAGTACATCAACATTGTTGTGAGCTTTCTCTGCTTTATGGATGATGGTGATTTTGTAATCCTGGAGGATAAGAATCCAGTAAGCTAGGATTCTAGTAGGTTTCTTATA
Source organism: Jimgerdemannia flammicorona (assembly GCA_003990745.1). Classification (NCBI taxonomy): domain Eukaryota; kingdom Fungi; phylum Mucoromycota; class Endogonomycetes; order Endogonales; family Endogonaceae; genus Jimgerdemannia; species Jimgerdemannia flammicorona. The sequence goes on from RBNI01003354.1 coordinate 7,133, forward strand.
GTTAAATAGCCATTTGAGGTTATATGGTCAGTTATCAGAATGAACCTTTTTTAATAGAGTGACCACCTATATGACTATAAGGCATTCCAATTTGATGCTACCATAGTTCTTTTGCTGCTGATTGGTAGCTCAGCTTATATAAGCTATCATATAGTTTTGTTGGTCAGATCCTTCTTGGGCTAGAACTGCTCTCAGGTCATCTTTAGAGGCATCTGTATATAAGATAAATGGCTTTAATAGATTGGGGCAGATAAGGATTAGTGCTGTGGTCATGCAGTGCTTGAGTTCTTTCTCTTGTGATTCCATCTATTTGTAAGACACTCTTATTTTGAGAAGAATTCTAATTAGAGCAGTGATTTTGGCAAAGTCCTTGATAAGCCTTCTGTAGTAGAATACTAGTATCAGGAATAATAGTGTATCTTTTGAGGTCTTGGGTACTAGCCAGTTATTGATCTTCTTGGTTTTTTTTGGGTCTGCAGGATTTCTTCTTTTGAAACTATAAATGTAAGGAATTAAGTTTCTGTTTCCCAAAGTAGTATTTCTTGACATTGAGTCTCAGGTGATTCTTATAGGTAAGCTTGAAGAATTCTTCTAAGTGGTGCAGATATTCCTTGAAATTTGCTGAATAGATGTTGGAATCATCTATATATACAATCAGGCAGTAGTAGATCAGAGGGGTATAGACTGAATTCATCATTCTCTGGAAGGTGGGAGGTACATTGCAAAGTCCAAAGAGTATTTAGAGGTATTCAAACAGTTTTCCTAGAGCAAGAAAGGCTGTCTTCTGAATATCTTTTAGGTCTATGGGAATCTCATGAAATCCTACAAAAAGGTCCCTACTGCTGAAGTATCTGGCATCTTGTAGCTGATCCAACTTATTATACCAAAGAAAGGAGGATGGAGACTCTGCATAGACTATAGAAAACTCAATTCAGTTACTGAAAAGGATGCTTACCCTTTGCCCAGAATTGATGACCTTTATAGGGCTGACCCAAGGGCTGGTTGAGGGTCGGATGACTCCATTGTCTAAGAGTTCTTGAATGTATTCCTTTTCAAATGTCTTTAAGTGATGAGGTATTCTATAGAGTTTCTGCCAGATGGGTGTTGCATTTTCTATAATTATACTGTAGTAGTATGATAGATTGTATGGTAGATTGTCATAATTGGTAGTAAAGATATCTTGATATTCATTGAAGAGTTCTACTAGTTATTGCCTACTGGGGTATCAATTCTTCTCCAATGTTGGTGGAAGGCTTCACTGTCTCCTAGATCGCAGAGGGGTCTTTCCTTTCTTTAGAGATCTTTTGCCATATTCTGATAAGTTTAGTTTATAAACTTCTCTATAAGTTCAGTTGAGAAAAGGCACCAGATGTCCTATGATGGTTCTCTTTGACAAGATGATGGTCTCCCAACTTTGGTTGGTTGCTTGGGAGTGCACTGGATTCATCTTGTCAGGAAATGTGTGTCCTTCTATATCCAGATTCAGGATATCTCATTAGGTTCAAAGAAGAGATTTCTGGGGTCGGGTGGTGCAAAGATTTCAAAGGTGGTTTGCTCTCCAGGCTCCAGGATGAGATTCTTGTACAGTTTGACTAGTTGGTAGTATACTTGCTAGAGGATATTTCTCTTGAGGTAATTGATCTGAAGGAGATATACTTCCTTCTTATCTAAGCTTTCAAAGCCTTCAGCTTGTCTTGTTCCTTCAGTCAGTTTGGAGACTTTTTGTAATTGTGGGGTCTTCACTTTCATGAAGACTGCTTGAGCAATCTTCTATTCTCTAATGATTTTTTTTTTTTTTTTTTTTTTTTTTTTTTTTATAGTCACTCGGACTTTCCTTTATTATGCTATTAATACAACCATCTAATCCCCTATAAATACACAATGCTCACCCCTACCCTATCTCCCTAGGGGGCTCTCCACCTCCACTCCCTCATGATGAAAGACCACTTTGTCAGACACTAGCACCACTTATCCACCACTCTGTTCACAGATCCCTTCCACCAGTTAGTGATATCACCCACCCTGGAGATCTCAACCAACCTACCACCCAGTCAGCAAATCACCCAACAACCCCTCCCACCTTAACAACTTCTTCTGGACACCTATGTATCTATCACCCCTCCTCCAAAACAAAGAGCCAATGTCCAGCCAGCCCTACCCACACTGCTAAAACCCACCCTACAGTAAGCCAACCATTGCCAACACCCCCCACTAAATGAGATTTCAAATCCTCCCAGCGACCTCTCTCACCATCTGGCCTCCTCACCACACCCAGCCAGTCCCTTACTGCTATCCAAAAGTCTCCAAGAACTTCACACTCTCCTAGCCAATGTTCTGATATTTGCACAAATCCCCCAACTTGCCCTACATTATAACACTCCTCACAATCAAATTGGCCACCATCCACCAGATGCCCAGCATGGAAATTTAGAATGATATTCCTCCTTAGCATCTGCCACCATACCACCCAGAACTTGGGAGGAAGCCACCTCTGCACCTCAGCACTCCATAACCAGACTCCTGCCCAGTCCCACTCCTCACCAATCTCCACCACCTGCCAACTACTTGGCCAAAGATCCTGGCCAGATCTCTGCTGACACTCCACCCTATCACCAATATCAAACTCATCAAGCAGAATACCCCCCAGAAGGAGTCTGTCCCACTGCCACATAGCTGGACCCTACAGCACCTCCCCCTCATTCCCTTGCCAGTACAGGCCTATCCGGTGTGCTCCATCCACTACCCCTCACCAGAAGCCCTTATACCATAGCTGTCAGCTTCCAGTCAGGCCCACCAGAGAGAGCAAATCTCCTGAGGATCCCTCCTCTAATGATTTGATACTATTCTGTACTACTGTTATACAGAATGATCTTGATTTTATCTATATATCCTAGGTCTATGATTTCTCCTTCTATAGTTATTCCTTATCTGGCAAGTCCAGACCTTGAGGTCAGTTGAATGTAAGTTCCTTGAGGTGGCTATATGGCTAGTCTGGTTCTGAACATCAGTGTTCTTTCAGGCTTGATGGGTTCATCCTCCAGACTGTAAAGGTCATACCCTATATCTTCTTAGTGAGCTTTTGTCAGGGGTTGGGCCTTGGGATGTAGCAGAGCATACTGGGCAATATCTTTGCTAAGTTCAGGCTATCCTTGGACTGAAGCTCTACTGGCAGGAAGTCTCCAAGCTCTGAGATTGAGGTGTGGCCATCTGGCTCCAGTAGAGGGGTCTTGGAGATAATTGATTCTTCTTTTTCCTATAGAGTCTAGGGCTTCCATGAAGTTGGTGGTATCTTCTATCCATTCTTGGCAGGTTGCATATCTGATGAGAGCTAGAATATCTTCTCCCAAATCATAGATCATAAAGATTCTTCTTCCTGACTTCTTGGCTTGACTTTTCAGATCTGACCTCTATTATCTCCTCTCTTCAATATATGGATTGCAATATCCTGGCTGAGATGGATCTTCTGGTGTCTGCAGTCTTGGCAGTTTGGGTGTCTTCTATGGTTACAATATCTCATTGCTCAGAGATGATATTCCCAGTTGTTGATCTCTTTTTATCTTGGTAATGAGTATTCATCTTGATCATAAGTTGGCAGTAGGGTGGCCAAGAGATATACTTCTGTTCAGGTAAAGAGACCTTGTCCTCTAAATCAGCTTTACAACTTGGTGGTGACTTCTTAGAAGATAGTTGACTGTGTAACTATAGTTGGGGGTTCTAATCTTTGGGGTCTCTGTCTTTCTTATTGATCTAGCAGATAGTACTGATAGCAGTAGTCTTGGGGAGAGTAGAAGACCATTTGATGTAGATATCTTCCTAGCCAAAAAGCTCTTTCTTAGTGAGTTTCTTACTTGTGAATAATGGGGATTATACTGGGTCCTTTCTCAATATTTCAAGAATCATTGTCTTCAGGTAGTATCCAGCAAGGATCATCCCAGGGGATGAGTTTGAGAACCTCTTCTTCTTCAGATATTTTTTGTTCAGGGACCTCCTGTTCAGGGCTTTCTTCTTCCTCAGATGATTCTTAACTCTAAATTGCTTATACTTCTGCAGCTTTGGCTGTAGGTATCTCTAGAACATGTCTGTATTTCTTCTTCTTCCTTCTGCACTCAGGGCTGACTATACCAGATGAATTCCTTGTCTCAATGATCTTAGAGGAGTGCTTGGGGCACTTGTGTTATTTGAGATAGATAGGGCATCCTTTGATTTCTTCTATGATGGCTCCAATGGTAATAGAGACAGTATTTCTGGCTCACATATTGTCTTCTAGCCTATCATCCACTAGGTTGATTTGGGGATTGAGTCTGGGATCATTTTCATCTTCAGATTCTTCTTTTTCTTCTATAGTAGATTCTTCACTACTGGCATATTCTTCCTGGATGGTAATCTTCTTCTTCTTCTTTGATTGCTCATAGTTGGTCACCTTTACCCTATACTTCTTGCCTCAGTAGTCAAACTTGAGTACTTGTTGACTGATATCAACAACTGTATTTATCCTTCATCCAGTTGGTATCAAGAATTATATCATAGGTGACAGCTTTGATGACAATAGCTTTCAAGATGAAGAACTAAATGTGTTCAAGAGAGATTGTGATGTTTTATACTTCTCCAAGGGGTTGATTTCGGGCTCCATCTGCTACTATGATGCTGAGGTTGGATGGTCCATCAATGGGCCATTAGAGAGTATCCAAGAATCATTTGGCAATGACACAGATAGCTGCTTCTATATCTATGAGGATTTTTGCCTTTTGTCCTCCAATATCTCCATATAGATAAGTGCTGACATGTCTCTCTACAGCCTAGATAGGGGTGGGAGCTAGCTCTTGCTGTGAGATTGGGACTTGGCCAGTGCTGGACCTAGTGGTCCTCAGCAATTTGTTTTGAACTCCAGCTAGTATCAGTTGCAGGAACTCCAGGAGAGGAATTTCCATCTTAGCTTCTTGAATCTTCTGTAGACTTAATTGTAGATGTCTCTGGGCATGGTCTTTAGAGTGTACTTCTTCTTGGACTTTGGTGTGACAGGTTTCTATTCATCTTGCTCCATTTTTTCATCCTCTGGAGACAATTTATTTATTTTGAGAATAAAAGATAAGAGAGACCTAGGGGGTGTTTCTACTTACTCCTCTTCATGTTCTTTATCTTCTTCTTGAACAATTCTACTGCTGGTATTCCTGGATGGTCTTCCTACAGGTCTCTTCCTCTTCTCTGCTGGGTAAACTTTTTTTTGAGTGATGACTTTAGCTAGGTACAAGTCCAGGTCACTATAGTCTTCACTATTACTTTTTACTTTAAAATCTTCAACAGGATGGGTCTCAGTCTTCTTATACTGGGTATCATTCCTTCAGTTTGGTGGTTCTGAGTCTCTTCAGTCACTTCTTTTGTTGTTATATTCAGTTGCATAGTGTCTGAATTGTCTACAGTGGAAGCATTGGACTTGGGCTCTATCTTAGATAGAGTATCTTCTTTCCTCTTACTGGTAGTTCCTGTTATCTCTGGATAGATAACCTTGGTTCCTCTGTAGTGGGTATCCTCTGTTGTCTTGATAACTCTGATTTTTGCATATAGTAAGTTTTTTAATCTATCTAACCAATTGGTCCAACTTGGAACTGAGGTCTTGAATTTTACTCCTATTCTTCTTTCCTTCTTTGACTGGCCTTCTTTTTTTAGATTTTTCCTGTCCTTGAAGGAGTTCTTATAGAGCTTTGACCAGGATATCTTCTTTGTTATCCTTCTTATCATAGTCACTCCAGATAGTTTCTTGTCTGATATTAAAGAATCTTTGAACTATATCTACTTGCTCTTTGGACCTCCTGATGCCTATGATACAGATATGCTGGATAATGTTTGGCAGAATTATATTCATAAAGGTCATTGGACCTATGATGTCTTAGTTGGTGGCATTGAATCTGGCTATATGTATTCTTTTCTGAATTTTTATAAAGAAGGCTCTGGGTGATTCTCTAAGGTTTATCTTTATTTCAATAATAGATTCTTGAGCCTTATGACAGGTCTCATTTCCTGCATACTTCTTGATAAACCAGTGAGCCATGGCTATATATTCCAGCTAATAAGATGCTGCTGTTTATATTTCTGTTACAAGTTCTAAATGTGAGTCATTTGCTACTCAGTGGAAAATTCCTCTAACTAGTTCTCTGAGCTGGGCCTTGTAGATGACAATTTTCCTTTTATCTGAGAGATTCTTCAGAGCAGCAATTCTCTCAATTCCATCAAGGAATTCTCTAGAATCTTCCTCTAGATATCATATGAAGGTTGGAAATAGGGTGGTCATTTTATTATCACTTCTTTCTGATTCTGGTTCTGGTCTGGATTCTGATTCAGATTCTGACTCTGGTTCACTTTCTGAACTATTACTAGAGATGGGGGTGCTTTAGTATCTTGAGGATGATATTATAGACCTCAGATAAAGTGGAATGAGCCTAGGTATTCTTGAAGAAGCTACTTCCAATTCTGCAAGGGCTGGTGGTAAAGGTTTAATAGGTGAAATTGGTAGGATCTCTCTGGGGTATCTGGCTGCAGAATGCTGGGCTTGTGTAATAAGATTTTCTAGTTCTTGTTCAAGTTCTTCAAAGTTTCCAAAAGGGCCACCTGTGTTGTCTGATTAATCTGGTTGAGAATTTCAGGCTATACTAGCTTCTGGTTGAGATCCTTCAAATGCTAGATAGTTGGTAAGTCTTGGGGTATTTACTTCTCTTTCTGTCCAAATACTGGTAATAACTGGTTCTCCTGTAGTGGCAGAGATTGATATTGTATCAAATATATCTAGTTTGACTATAGGTTCAGTGAGCTAAAAAGTCACATTGATTAGAAATCTTCTCAGTTAAGTTCCTAAATATAATGTATCTGGCTCAATGGAGGCAAATTATAAGGTTGGGGGTTGATGTAGTTTGGCTTAAGCCTCTAGTTACTTTGTTAAAAAGTAATAAAATGTTCTAAAATTCCTGAGATCCTTGGTGTTTAGTGGTATAATAGTTAAGTCTGAATATAATGGTTGATTTGTGTGTCAATTTCCTTATTGGAACAGTTCTCTGAATATAGTAGTGATTTTGTAGCATGGATTGTCTGGCAATTTAGTGGTTTTTCTTCTTGGGTGATGATCTCCAAAAGTATGCAATTTCTGCATAGAAATTTCTCATATAGTATAATAATCTCTATGTAGCATAGCAGGTTTCTTATGCATGATGTTCTGGCAATTTAGTGGTTTCCTTATGTGATTTCTGCATGATGATCTTATTTTCAAAAGTATGTGATTTCTGACATGATAATCTTGGTAGACTTCTTCTTGATTTGGCATGGATTCTCTTGAATCAATAGCTTACTGGGAATAGATGAATAACTTGGATAGCATGGATAGCTCAGATAACTCAGATGATGCTGATTTTTCCTGAATCAGCTCTTCTGGGAATGGTAGCAAATAACTCAAAAATAACAGATGACACAGATTCTTCCTGAATCAGCAGGGTTCTGGGAAATAACTCAGATGGCATAGATAACTTGAGTAATGTGGACAACTTGGATTCTTGACAAGTTACATCAAGACTGACTTTGTTTGCATGAGGTTACATCATAGACTGGCTCTACTGCAAAGTTATATCAAGAGACTGGCTTATGGCAAGGTTTCTTAAGAGCTCTCTGGGAATGTGGGTTCTTGGCAAATTTATGTTGAGACTGACTTTGTTTGCACAAATAAGTTTACTGTAAAGTTGTATCAACAGACTGGCTTTGTAACAAGATGGCAGATTTCTTAAAAACAGTAGCTTATTCCTTAAGTAGACTACTCAAATAGTAGTGAAGTTCTTTACTCAAACTTTGACAGCAAATCTTCCAGCTTATCTGGCAAGTAAACCAAAAATAGACTCATTCTTTATATTGAAAAGTGAACTGGAGTAGAAAAAGGTGACCAATGCTCAATCTTTAGAGGCTTCTTTGGTTTGCACTTTAATTCAGACTGAGGTTTATTCACTCTTGCCTCTGGGGTATTTTATATATTGTGGTTGCTATCTGGTTGCTATCTAAATAATTATAGATATACTATCTCTGGTAATATTTAGCTATGTTCACAGGACATGAGTGTGTCTGTAGGAATGAGTGTGTCTGCAGGACATAAGTGTGTCTACAGAATATGAGTTTGTCTACAGGACATGAGTATGTCCTCAGGATACAGATAAACAATCCTGATTCAGTATCCTGGCTAATTATAAGTATGATGGACAAGAGTAACTATACTATTCTAAGAGTTTACATAATATGGCTATATTATACTATTTGCTCATCACAATACCTAGTAAATAATAATCATCTCAATATTCTCTATCTAAGCTTCCTATAACCTCTTTTCTTTAACAAGTTTAAATTGAGATACTAATATTCAGGTCCATCTCTACTCTCTCCAAACTAATCATACTTTAATAGTCTTCAATGATCAGATCATAGGTACTACTTTACTTCTACAGCTATTCAGATATCTATTCCCTAGTAGTCAGTAGTCAGTAGTTAGTTATTTTGTATCTCAAGACTATTCACTTAATGAGTATAAATTCTTCAGTCACCTTATATAATTCTGTTAGTATTAACTAATGAACTCAGATATTCTACTTAATCTTAAATATCTAGATCACTACTATAACTCATTATATATCTCTCTCTATAAGTCTTATTCAATAGTATATTTTATACTATATATGTTAAAGTCTCTATTCAGTATATCTACACTAGCTTCAGCAAGTACACTATATTTATAAAGTCTATCTATCTACTCTATGTAATCACTCCTAACTGCTAGATAATAATAAGAGCCAATTACTACTAGATCTTACCCATATCTTTACTACTCCTCCCATATCAAGCAGTCTCTCTATTAACAAACTTACAAAGTTCTCCCTTGTCTTT
>RBNI01003355.1:0-16036 GCA_003990745.1 Jimgerdemannia flammicorona
TTTATCCATCGTTCTTTAGTACCAAATGTGGGAGGATTTCTGTATAACCACAAAAGGACAAATGGAAATGCACGGGCAATAACGTGAGTGGAGCCGATTGCACAAAGAAAACTACGGCCGAAAAAAAAAAGAAAAACACGACCAGTAACACCCGCCTTTCGCGACGGAGAAGTCCTTCGAGCTTGCCACATGACACCGGAGGGCATCAGCTCTCCGAATAGGACACCGGTGGCCCCAAATGGCAACCAACGTCGTCATTTTTTCTGACGGAGATACAAGGCGTGGCCACGATATTCCTGTCGTTCCGTTCCAGGTCATTAGTGTCACGAGGATTTTTTTTTTCTTTCCCGTGTTCCGTTGTTCGAGATCGAATGCATGGAATTGGAAGGCAGCTTGACACCGGCTGGTCTCCGATTTCCCCGAGGCGCACGCAAATCATTCGTGCTCGCGAGGCGGGGGTCACACAGGGACCCGCTCGCATGTGCCAATTAGTGGGCCACGCGCGGAGTCTGTGTTGCGTTTGACTGGCGCAGCCCTGATTGCGATCTGCTACCAAATCCGATTTTTGGTGATCTCCCTACTAGGAAAGGTGCAAAAAGACAACGGCGCACATTTTAGATAAGCTTCTAAAATAGATTAACCAAGAAAAAAAAAAAAAAAAGCCCCCTTTCCGTCTCGCGAAATAAATACCCGCCCCTACCCCGTTGCCATTGCTCTTCGCCTTGTCCTTCTACACCCCCCACCCCCCACTCTTCCACTATCCTTACCCCTTCAGACGCCGCTACAAACATGAGCCCCGTCGCCCTCGCCTCCTCCCCCTCTGAGACCCTGAAGGACATCAAGACCGAGGCCATCAATGTGCTTGTCAAGCTGTGCGACAACGGCATTCTTTCCGTCGACCAGCGCCAAGTCCTCTCCACCCTCCCGGCTCAACTCAACAACAAAAAAGATGCCAAGGCCCGCGAGGCCGCACTCACTACTATCGCCGCCCTGACCGCCAACCACGAGAACGAGCCCTATCTCCTCGCCCTCCTCCCCACCATCCTTGAACTGCTTGCGGACAAGCAGGCTTCCGTCCGGACCGCTGCTTCTGTCGCCTCCAACGCCATCGTGCACAGCCTCAACCCCAACGCCACCAAAACCCTCCTTCCCACCCTCTACGCTGGCATCGAATACTCGCGCAAGTGGCAGACCAAGAACGGCACCCTCACCCTTATTTCTGTCCTCGTCAAGACTGCTCCGCAGCAGATCATCCATCATATTCCCGAGATTATCCCCCTTGTGTCCGAATGTATGTGGGACTCCAAGGATGAAGTTCGTGTCTCTGCCAAGGCTACCATGACCACAGTCTGTGGCCTCATCTCTAACAAGGACATTGAGCAGTTCATCCCAGCTCTCATCAGCTGCATCGCCAACCCGGAGGAGGTCTCTTCCTGCATCCGCAAGCTCGGTGCCACCACATTCGTTCAGGCCGTCGAGGCTCCCACTATGGTCATCATGGTTCCCGTCCTCTCCCGTGGTTTGAACGAGCGCCAGAACGCCATCCGCCGTCTCACTGCTGTCATTATCGATAACATGTCCAAGCTTGTCGAGAGCCCCTCCATTGCCGCTCCTTTCCTTCCCAAACTCCTTCCGGGGCTCAAAAAGCTCGAGGACGAGGTCGCCGACCCTGAGTGCCGCACCGTTGTCGCCAAGGCCTACGCTACCCTCCTCAGGGTTAGCGGCGCCGACAAGGACGGTAACATCAAGGAGGCCGCCGTCGAGGCCAAGCTCTCCGAGGAGGACGTCACCGAATCCCTCAAGGCCATCCTCAAACCCTACGGCGAGATTGATACCTTCTTCGCTCCCACCGTCGCCTACGTCACCTCCCTCGGCTTCCAGCTGATCGAGAACAAAGACTTCGAATCCGCGTCGTGGACCGCCGCCGTCACGCCCTACCTTGTCGCCTTCCTGACTCAGGCCGAGGCTGAGGCCGTCTCCGCTGCGTTCCTCGCCAAGTGCTTCCAGCAGTCAACGTCCAAGGCGACCGAGGAGGAGGACAACGAGGAAGGCGAGGATCTCTGCAAGTGCGAGTTCTCTCTCGCCTACGGTGCCAAGATTCTGCTCAGCCGCGCTACCCTCCACCTCAAGCGTGGTCGTCGCTACGGTCTCTGCGGTGCCAACGGTACCGGCAAGTCCACCCTCATGCGCGCTATTGCCAACGAGCAGGTCGAAGGTTTCCCGCCCAAGGAAGAGCTCCGCACCGTCTACGTCGAGCATGACATCGACGGCTCGCACGCCGAGGCTGCCATCATCGACTTCATTGTCAACGACCCAGAGTTCGCCGGCCAGCACCGTGACGAGATCGTCAAGGCGCTCCAGAGTGTCGGGTTCACCGATACCATGCTCCAGTCTCCCGTCGGCTCCCTGTCTGGTGGTTGGAAGATGAAGCTCGCGCTCGCCCGCGCCATCCTCAAGAACGCCGACATTCTCTTGCTTGACGAGCCCACTAACCATCTTGACGTCGTCAACGTTGCCTGGTTGGAGAACTACCTCACGGGTCTCAAGGACGTCACCTCCATGATCGTCTCCCACGACTCCGGCTTCCTCGACAACGTCTGCACAGACATCATCCACTACGAGTCATTCAAGCTCCGTCGTTACAAGGGTAATCTCTCCGAGTTCGTTAAGAAGGTCCCCGAGGCCCAGTCGTACTATGAGCTCGGCGCCGCCCAGATCTCCTTCGCCTTCCCTGAACCCGGCTTCCTCGAGGGCGTCAAGACCAAGGAGAAGGCTATCCTCAAGATGCGCGATGTCGCCTTCCAGTACCCCGGCACCCCCAAGCCCCAGCTGACGGACATCACCTTCCAGTGCTCGCTCTCCTCCCGTATCGCCGTCATCGGGCCCAACGGCGCCGGCAAGTCGACTGCCATCAAGTTGCTCACCGGCGAGCTCGAACCCGCGTCCGGCACTGTCTGGAAGCACCCTAATCTCCGCATCGCCTACGTCGCCCAGCACGCCTTCCACCATATCGAAAAACATCAGGACGTGACACCCAACCAGTACATCCAGTGGCGTTACCAGTCCGGCGAGGATCGCGAGGAACTCGAGAAGGTCGCCCGCCAAATCACCGATGAGGAAGCCAAGGCCATGGCCAAGGTACACGTTATTGATGGCGCCAAGAAGGTCGTCGAATCCCTCGTCTCTCGCCGCAAGCTGAAGCAGTCGTACGAGTACGAGGTCGCGTGGTTGAATCACTCTTCCACCGATAACACGTGGCTCCCGCGCAAGCAGCTCGAGGATATGGGTCTCGAGAAGATGATCAACGAGTGCGACGCTCAGGAGGCTGCCAAGCTCGGTCTCACCCGCCCGCTCACGCAGAAGGAAATTGAGAAGCACCTGAACGACGTCGGTCTCGAGCCCGAGTTCGGTACCCACAGCCACATCCGTGGTCTCTCTGGTGGTCAAAAGGTCAAGCTCGTCATCGCCGCCGCGATGTGGAACAAACCTCACATGCTCGTGCTCGACGAGCCGACCAACTACCTCGATCGCGAGTCTCTCGGTGCCCTCGCAACGGCCATCAAGAACTATGGTGGCGGTGTCGTGATCATCACTCACAACTCGCAGTTCTCCAGTGCGCTCTGCACGGAGGTCTGGGCCATCAACAACGGCCAGCTCGTCGCTTCCGGTCACAACTGGGTTAGCGGCCAGGGTTCGGGTCCCCGCATCGTGGAGAAGGAGGGTGAGGACATAGTTGATGCCGCCGGCAACACGATCAAGGCGGTCAAGAAGCAGGGCAAGCTGACTGGCAAAGAACTGCGTCAAAAGAGGAAGGAGCGTCAGGCCAGGAGGAAGCGTGGCGAGGATGTCAGCGATGACGAGGACGATTAAAGTGCTGATTGTTCTGGGCGGTATCTATAGAGAGTTTTGACCAAAAGCAAAACTTGAACATTGGACTTGCATCTCTTAGATCATTGCATCATATCGCATCGCATTTTCTTTTTTTTCTTTTATCTATCTTTTTTTCTTTTTCCTTTTTCTGTTACAGTAGAACCATCTGTAGATTTCGTTGTACCATACTGGCTTCAAAAGTTTTACTTTTTTTGCATTAGTACCTTGGATACATATTGATACGAAAACATTTTAAAATGTTTTGTAATAAAAACCACACACTCTTGATCCAAGAAAACAATACTTATTGTTGTTTGTGTTCTGTGTGCGCGAGGATGTTTTTTTTTTTTTTTTTTTTTTTTTAAAAAAAAATTTTTTTTTTTTTTTTTTTTTTTTAAAAAAAAAAAAAGGTAAAGAGAGGTGGCAAGGAATCTGGTTAATTGGCCAACAGCATCATCAGTTAGTATCATGTTCGCATTTCCACTCATGGATGTAGTCGTGCCCGAGAGCTCTTATATCACGGGTAAGTCGCAGCGGATGGCTTGAGTTGGACTTTGATAGACAGCATTGGTCATTGCTAGTCAGCACTGTCACCAAAGACAAACTGGTGTCCTTCTGCAGAGGCAGTCCCATCAGGCAGAGCTTGGCAAACTCATGGGCATGTTATGCTATCATACAAGGCAAAAGATACCAAAGATGTGAGTTGAGAGCATTGTCAAACCTATTTATAAATAAATATAAGATGTATATCTAGCATAGATAGTCTTCTAACAAAGTTTGAAGAAAGATTCCACAGGCTCTATTTATATCTCTGTTGATGTTGAGGCTGCATCTCTTGTAATAGAAGATCTTCTTCTCTCTGAGCTTCTGATCTATCTATCTATACCAATTATACATCTTGTTTATATATATCTTTAATATAAAGCAAACATATTTTCTGAACTTCTCTATCTTTGAGATCAGCCTCTCTCTGAACCTCATATATACTCATATTATAACCTTATATACTATCTTACTGTTGATCTTTTTTTCTCTCTATTTTACCACTATTAAATCTGAAGATAATAATAATATTGAACATCTGGATTAGCTTTAGTATAGTTTTTTTGTAACATTTGTCAATCAGATTATAGATGTAAAATTGCAATCTCATCTGTATATATCTCATAAAGTTGTACTTTCTAATAAATGTCTTATTTATATAAGAGATGAGAGTATTAAGAATAAGATATAAGTGAACTAGTTTCTGAATATCTTTGATATCTATCTTATTATAGATATATATTAGAGAGTATCTATAAAATAGAAGATATTGTAAAATTTAAAAAAGACTATAAATAAAGTTTCAACAATAGGTAAAGCTCTTACTAAATTAGAAATATATAAATATCTAAGTTCAGAGATAGGCTTTTATATCTGCTTGGCTCTTATAAGGGTTTAGCTATCTTTCTTTTTTATATATTATAATAGTGACCTCAGAATGATAACATCAGCACAGGAGACAGTCTTTCCTTACAAGCCACCAGATCAGAGCACAAGAAGATTATATGATATATGAGATGAGTAATGATGACCAACTGTGAGTCATTGTGATTATAGTATAATATCTTGAGGAATATAAGAGAAGGATTAAGAAACCACTAGTGCTCCAAACAGATGGAGTTGATCCGGATGAGATTTGATTCAGATTCATCATGTGATGGATTCAAATCAACTTGGATTAGTCTTGTGATCTGATCCAGATTGATCTGGATTGATCCAGATTGATCCAACTGGATTGATCCATCTGGATTGATCCAGATTGGTCTATCCAGATTGGTCCATTCAGATTGGTCCATCCAGATTGATCCATCTAGATTGAAATCTTTGGTATCATCACTCTTTCTTTTGTTCATTTTGCTCTTGTTTTTTTTTTCCTACTGCACTTTGGTGACATCACCCTTTCCTTTTGCTCTCTCTCTTCTTTTGTTCTTTTCTTTGTTCTTTTTCTTTGTTCTTTTTCTTTGTTCTTTTCTGCTGCATCATGAGCAAACAAAACAGCAGCCCTTAATTCATACATTGGTCCAGTCTACTCATTTTTCACCCTGCAATGATTGTCAAAAGAGGGAGTATTCGAGGTGGAAATGCACTCTCTGCTGACAATGTTAGATTCTTTCTCATATGAACAGTACACAAGCTGCTCATCGAGAGCCAAAGGGGCGACAGCAGTGGCAGTGGCGATGGCAATGGTGATGGCAATGGTGGGGATAAGGGAGAATTCCAGTAATAACTCATGGTGGCCCTTCGGACCTTGGAATTCACAGACCTCACAGCTATGTATGTGGCAGCCTTTTTGGAGCAGCCGATAGTAGATATAGGTTGCTCACTCGGCCACCACTTGTTTACTTGTATTTATTTAAAATTCCCCAGCATGATCCAATTCACCTCATGCTTTTCTTAGGATCCACAGCTCTATGACAAGATCTGCTGACTTTATTTGCAACATCTGGTCAAGATGAAGAAAGGCTGGCGGATGTTGCAGAGCATGCCTTTGGTGGCTGAGCTGTTGAGTCAATGCATCACGTGGCAGAGGTCTCAAAAGGAACAGAAGCAAGCCTTCATGAGCAATCTTATGCAACTCGTGCAACTTGTCAGCATGCAACTTGTCAGCATGCAACTTGTCAGTATACAGCTCACTCACTCACTCACTCACTCACTTATGCTCTTTTTCTGAAATACCCATCTCTGTATTTTATTTAATTTCATTTTTATGTAGTCTCCTCCTAAAAAAACACCCACACCCATATGCAACCCACCCGCATGCAACCTGCCTGCATGCAACCTGCCTGCATACAACCTGCCTGCATGCAACCCACCCACATGCAACCCGCCTGCATGCAACCCACCCACATGCAACCCGCCCGCATGCAACCCATCCATATACTTATCTTGGTCCCTCAGATCAGGGCTCAGTTCTATTGGAAAGGAGAGTTCAAAGTTACCCAAGTTCAACCATGTCTGGTGTCTGATCAAATAGAGAAATTTGAGGGCAAGATATTCAGCATGAGCAGTACCAGCATTGTCATCAAGGCTTGAGGGTCTACATTCATATCAGAGCCAATCATACTCGACCAAGAGGTCCATTGGTCAGCAGGAGTAACCAATGACAAAGAGAACTATATCTTTATTAATAAATGCAGAGAGGTGGTTGTAATGGTGGTAAGGAATCTCTACAGCAACGAGCTTTGCTGCCACATCAATAAGATTTGCGAGGATTGCATCAAATATCAGGTGGCAGGAAAGAGGGGGTGAAAAAAGTAAGGAGGGAGGGTTTGGATGGGAATTGAGTATACTGTAATACTGGTGAAGGGTGGGTTCTGGAGTTCTGAAATCCCCTGCACTCATCTCCCTTTTTTTTTTAACCCCTCCCCAGATAAATCACACTCTTTGCCGACATACTCTTTTTTGATACAATTCCAGAGATATACAAGATTCTGTACCCCTACTGGAACTTTAGAAGTGCCATTGAAGAGCAAACTGCATGCAAGCATGATATGGCCTGTGCGGCAATGGCAGCTATGATCTGGGGTTCTTTGAGCAGATTGGTAAAGTGTATGGCAGGCCAGCTTGGTGGTGATCTTGGCATGGCTGTATGTATATTCTTGGTGCAATTTAGCATACCTTATGAGGTGAGGAGCTCCACTTTTTCAGAGTGCTGCAGCCCAGGGAGTTTCTGCCCCCTGCATGCAAAAAGGACTGACCAGTTGCCATCTGTTTTGGTAGGTTTCTAAGCCAGAGCTCCTGGGGCTGGACCAAGGGCAGGCATCCACCAGCACAGCCTGGTAGTATGAGGTCCTGGACCAAGGGTTCACCCAACCGTATGCTTGCATCATATCAGGATACATTGGGTGTAACCTTTCTCTGCCCATACACACAGACAACAATGTCACCCCAGTAATATTTTATATCTTGGAAAGGAAGGGCCCAACCTGGGAGGATAGCGGTAGAGTCTGGTACAACCTCATCTATGGTTTCAGGGTCCTGTTTGTAGCCAACATAGCCATCCTATTCCAACCACATAACCACCATGGTACCATCGCCTTCGAGGAGAGCTCAGACACAATAGTTGTCATACTTACAATGGATGATAGGCTCATCAAGGCCTGGGACCAGTGGGTAGAGCAGTTTTTATGAGAGTTAGGCAATCTTTCATAAGGATCAGGTAATCTTTCATGAGGGTTAGGCAGCCATTTTGTGTGGGTTGGGCAGTCTTATATGGGGGGGTTGGGCCAGGCACCTCTTATGTAGCACTAGCTTAGCTGTTATGCAGGGCCCTACCAGCCCCTTGGCTCTGCTCTGTAGCGCTGCCAGTGCAGCGCTGTGGCGTAGGGCTGGGGTGCCTGTGGGACCCGAACTGGCAACTTCGACCACCGGAAACACCCTCTGACTGCCCTCCGACCACTAGAAGCACCCTCCGCCCCAGACTCCTTGGTGGCTTGGGGCTGCCCCCATGCTGCTGGTGGAGGGCCGCAAATTTTGTGTGCTCCCTCCACCTGCCCTGCCCATCCTGGACACTTGCAGCTTGGGGCTGCCCCTTGCTGCCAGCAGAGGGCCACAAATTTTGTATGCTCCCTCCACCAACTCTGTGCCCACCAACCCACCAATCTGCCAACTGACCCTGCCCACTGACCTGGGCACTGGTAGCTTGGGGCTACCCCTCGCTGCTGGTGGAGGGCCACAAATTTTGCATACTCCCCCCACCTACCCCCCTGACCTGGACACTTGTGGCTTGGGGCTGCCCCTTGCTACCAGTGGAGGGCTGCAAATTTTGCATACTCTCTCTGCTGACCCACTGACCTGCCGACCCACCTACCGACCTAGGCACTGGCAGCTTGGGGCTGCCCCTTGCTGCTGGCTGAGGGCCGCAAATATTGTGTACTCCCTCCACCACCACCATCAACTCCACCCTACTTGGGCCGCAAACTCCAGGCTGAGTCCTCAGGTTTTTTTTTCCTTTTTTATTAACTTGAAAGGTATTAAATATTCCACAAGGCCAACCAACTTGTCCATGGATCTGCCAAATTTTAGCAGCCTAAGCCCCACCAAGACTTCAGACATATACATGCCTGAATTGTCTCAGCATTCAGTGCACACCTCTTTGGGGCAATGAGGTCCATCCCACCTGAGAACACCCGCTCAATGGGAGTACTGGAGGCAGGAATCGCCAGATAGTCCTGAGCTATACCATACAGACTGGGGAAGTCTATTTGATACAGCTGTATGCCCCAGTGGGTAGAGTGGTAGTTAGATTGGTGGGTTAAATTGGCCCAACACCCACTTGACAATGCCCATCTAACAACCCACCTTCCACTAGTTGAGTACTTCCATGCCCTCCAGCAAGACCACGCAGTCACTAGCAAGATAAATAGTAAGTTCATCTATTGATAGCAGCTCTTCTACTGACGGCTCCCTCTTCCTCTTTCTGCTAAAGTAAATATGGGACAGGAGGAATCCCTCAGCATATTCATCCAGACTTCGGCTGGAACCTTGTGGTGGTGCATAGTTTTTTCAGTATACTTCAATTATGGCCTGCTTGGTTCTCTCAATGAAGTGCTGCTCTCAGTCCTGATCTTTATGGTATTGTAGCTTTAAGCATAGGTCCAGCACTGTTCAAAGAAAAGAAGAGTGAGTTTTTGCAGGGTTTCCTCTATTTTGGAAGGGGCAATGACCACACGCCGACATCGACATACCTGTACTGATTGAGTATATGGCAGTATCTGTTTGGGAGTAGTACTTTCTGAGCTTGCTTAAAGTAACCTCCATGGCATCTCTCTGATCTAGGCTTAACCACAAATCACCACAACCCTCCAGCCTGTCCTTGAGCTTGTCCTCTAGCTGGTCAATCAGAAGATTGTATACTGGTATTGCAGAGCTTATTGTTGGGGTCATTTGTTTGACTATATCCTTCGTACAATTGTCGAAACACTAGCAGTTATATGTAGTGAGGTATTGTATTGTATAGAGGCAGACAAAATGAGTATGGAGCTAGAGCAACCACTACTTACTTCCAAAACTCTGACAACATTCCTAAGTACATTCTACTTACTTTCACCTAGATCCTCAGTCCATATTTCCTTATCGGCAGCCATTATTGAATCTATTGGCTTTTTTTTTTTTTTTTCTTTAAATAAATCTTCCATCATCCGAAACAGTTGCTTCAGCTGACTAAAGAAAAAAAGGATGCATACCACAGCAAACTCCAGCACACACTGGATCATTGCAAATGTTGAGTTCCAATGCATACAGATGTCCAATATAAGCTCTTTCGGGGCTAAACTGATTGCCCTATACTGTGCAGCAAATTTGTCTCATCATTGTGGAGATGATTGGACTGACACAACCAGTTTGTGTAGCTTAGAAATTATACTCAGAGCCCCTCCTCTCTCGGATGTTTTGTCTACATCATCTTTCACCAGTATCATTCAGGTGATACAAGACTCAGACAACACTTTTCAACAACATCTTCAAGTATTGGTGCTATCAAGATGGCAAGCAACACACAATCTGGTGAGCGTACTAGGCAGGGGGGCTCTAGTGCCTTTGACTGGCAACATGTAGGGGGGGGTCAAGGTGCTGGTATTGGCATGCCGAGTACTTCGATGAGGGGATGCAGGGCCAGGGGTGGTGGCAGAGGAGGTGCAAGGCCACATGGGGGAGGGAGGATGACCTTCGCAGATAAAGTCAGGATGGGAAAGCAGGTGACTGGGCTAGATGACTGGCTGGAACTGGGGAAGGCGACTGCTGCCACGAGTAGTAAGGAGGCCTCTCCTCTGGGGGGACAGCATAGTGGGGCTGGAGATGTAGTGGCTGAGGCAGTGACTGCTGATGGCGGTGTGACAGGTAATCTGGAAAAAAATCCAGATGTGACGGCTGATGGGAGACCTGGACAGGGGAGTGGCGCGAGACCTGAGGATCTGGTAGATAGTGTAACAGGCCTAGTGGCAGCCCCATTACTCAAGAAATCGAGATCAGAATTCGCCATCACATTGTGCTTCCATGGCTTGGCAGTGACAGCAAAGATGGTACTAGAGCTATTGGCGAGCGAGGTGAAGGGTGCAGCCTCAGTCAAGTTTTTGAAGAAGCTGGAGGCAGTCGAGGTGGGGTTTGAAGAGGAGGGTTTGCTACTAGAGGTGGTGGAGAAGGATGTGGTGGTTGGAGGAATTTCAGTGCCAATGGCAAGGTGTATGTACTAGGATCCCCGGGTGGTTCATCTGGTGATTGCGGACTTACCAATGGTGAAGAAGGAGGAGGCGAGGAGGCTGGTCACAGATGTGGTGAAGGAGTACAGCAAGGTGGTCAACATTGGGTTCAGGGTATGGGAGGAGACTGAGCTCAGGACAGGAGATGTAGATGTCCGGCTGAGGCTATTTAGGATGGAGAATACCAGGAAGGCTAGGGACTGACCAGTGGTACTGAAGTGGGGCCTGGTGGAGTGCAATGTTTCGAGGGTGAAGGGATCAGAGAAAGAAGAGGAGGACCTGCTGGAGGTGCTTGAGGACCTAGTGGGGGCTGTAGAGAGAAGGCAAAGAGCTTGGAGGACTTATGAGGATAGGACGGTAGTGGAGGTGATCAAGGGCAGGAAGGTGCAAATGGACAAGATACTCTGGGAGAAGGCAAAGGGGAGACAGCTGCAGAAGGATTTGCTGGCCAGTTTGGATGGGGGACAAAGGGCGGGGGCTATAGAGGAGGGCACTGGAGCAAGTGCTAGCATCTGGGCAGAGGCTGGGCAGCAAGGGGGGAAGACGAAGAAGAGTGGGGGACAGGGGCCAGAGGAGGTGGTAGTGGACACGATGATGGCGGATGATATTCAGATCCAGTATGGTGTTCCTGAGGTAGGAGAGGGGGAGTTGGAGGATGTGTCAGAGGATGGTTGGGATGAGTCTGTGAGAACTGAGGAGAGGAAGGAGGGAGAGGAAGATTTGGTGCCGGCAGCAGAGGTGGTTGGGGGGGAGAAGTGGCTGTTGAGGGTACTGCAAAATGTGACAGCTGAGGAACTGGGAGAGATTGACTTCAGGGTGATCAGTGAGGAATTCTGGGGGTGAGTGCTGAGAGGGGAGGAGGTCGTGAGGAAGTTGAGAGATGAGATGATGGTAGCTCTTCTGGAGGCAGAGGAGTATGAGGTCATCGAGGCAAGGGAGGCCACACTTTTGGGTATTGCTAATGAAAGGGCAGCCTATCTGTGGGGGCTGTGAAAGGGACTGGAAAAGTAGCAGGTAGTATGTAAGGAGCACTGGGCATCAATGGAGATAGTGGATGGGGAGGACTGTGCGGAATTGTTGGCAGCTCTGGATGAACAGCAAAATGTGAAAGATGAGATTGTGGCAGAATGGAACCTGGACCTAGCTAAAGAGGAAGTGAGCATGGAATTGTAGATGTGGGGATATGAATACTCTTAAATATTTCACTATAAATAGTACAATCAATATTTTTTCTTTGAACATCAATGGGCTTAGAGGGACTGGGAGGTGATGTATGATTTTTGGATGGCTGAAGAAACTGGAGGTGGATCTCTTCTTACTTCAAGATGTACAGTGTGAGGGGGAGGAAGATGGACTGGAATGGACAAGAGAGTGGGGTGGGGAGACAGTTTGGCAGAGTAAAGTGGGAATCCTGGTTAGGAAGGGGAAAGGGGACATTGTGGACATTGGACATTGGGATAGTAGATTAGTGTGGGGGACATGGCAGAGGCCTGGATGGAACTCAATTATGGTGAGATCTTGTTACTGCCCAGCTGAGAGGGGGACCCGAGTGGCATGGATTGGAGATCTGCAGGATTCTGGGCTCTTGGTTGAGGCTGGGGTAGATTGTCTGGGGGGTGATTTTAATATGGTATGGGAGAGTAGACTGGACAGAACTGATGGGGGATGGGGTATGGCAGGAAGGAGTGGGGGATTGGAGAACTGGGAAGAGGTGGAAAGACTCAGCTCACTGGTGGATGCCATGCGACTTCAGGATGGGGATTGATGGCTATATACTCACTGGGTAAGAGGACTTAGTACTAGGATTGATTGGGTTCTGACTGCTGAGTGTTGGGGCAATATAGTTTGGGAGACAATGGAGGTCGAGTGGTACCCTTGGTCAGATCACTGGGGTATTCAGGGAGGTGGGAGGTTTGGAGGGAGCAGAGAGGGGCCAGGACATTGGTATCTGAACTCTTCGCTGCTAGATGAGATGGACCTGTGGAATGCATGGGTAGTAGAGGTACATTCCAAGGTTAATGATTGGAAGCAAGCTGGGATGAGAATTGGAGATATGTGGTGAAGACTGAAATTCGAAGCTCAGCAGTACTGGGGGGAAGTGGGGAAGGAGCAGGGTGCTCAGTGGAGGAGACAAGTCTGATGGGCATCTAGGAGACTAGAAAGACTACTTCTGAATTGGGCTGGGCTACTGAAGGAGGAGGAGGTATTGGATTGGAAGGCTAAGCAGGCTAAGCTGGAAGTGGTGGAACTGCAGGATTTATTGAGGAAGGAGGAAGCAGTACAGGCTCAGGCTATGGTGACAAGGCTATGGTGGCAGGGGTTGGAAGAAGGAGAAAGGCCCACAAGGTTTTTGTCCTATCTCCTCCATGCTAGGGGAGCAAGACACCAGTGGGAAGGAGTCCTTAACAAGGAGGGAGAGATGGTATTAGGTGTACAGGGGATCCTTGGCCAGTTGAGCACTCACTGGAGTAACCTCTGGAGTGAAGAGGAGGGAGGAGAGGTAGTGCAGGACATTGAGCAGCATCTGGAAGAGTGGCACCCAAATCCTGCAGCAGGGTTGGGGGATCTTGGCCAACTGGTTTTGGGAGAGGAGATCCTTTGAGTTCTGGCATCCACAACTCTGAGAATGGTGCCTGGAGAGGATGGTTTGCCTTGGGACTTTTGGAAACATATGGCATCTGTAGAGGAGGCTCTGGAGGAGATGTCACTAATGTGTGATGCTGTCATCAGTACTGGGGAGTGGATTGGAGGACAGCAGTTGGGGCTGGTATCCCTGCTGTACAAGGACAAAGGGTGTAAGGAGGACTGGAAGAATTGGAGACCAATTATGCTACTGGATATGGACTGCAAACTGGTCACCAAAATCCTGGTGGCGAGGCTACAGAGTATGGCCCAACAGGTGCTGGGGAAGGAGCAGCAAGACTTTGTTGGGGGCTGGCTGATCTGAGATGGCATGGCATGGGTTCATGGTGTTATTGAAGGTGCTAAGGCTGTAGGGGTGAATGGCCGCTTAGTCTTCCTAGACCAGGAGAAGGCCTATGATAGGGTTCGGAGAGTGTGACTAGAGAAAGTACTGGAGCACATTGGAGTACCAGTGGGCATATGTCAATCACTTATTGGATTACTAGAAGGGAGTAGGGCTGCGATTCTGGCAAATAGACACAGGGGGGCTTCTTTTCCCTTGGGGAAGGGGGTGCCACAGGGGGATCCATTGTCACCTATCCTTTATACCTTCACCCTAGAGCTGTTGTTGGATCAGATCTGGTGCAGAGTTGGTAGACTGAATATCTTAGGCATCAATTGAAAGATGGGGGCCTTTGCAGATAATATAGTGGTCAGGTTGGGTTTGGTGGCAGATATGGCTATGCTCAAGAAGACAGTTGAGTGGTATGAGAGATGCTCTGGAGTGAAACTCAACTGGCACAAGTGTAAGACAATGGTCCTTGGGGAAGGAGTTATAGGGGGGGATATCATTGGAACAATTGTCCTGGCTGGAGGAGTGGTATGGTACTTGGGTATCTATTTCTTGGTATATGGCTCTTTACTTTCTAAGGAGTGGTGGGAGTGTAAGCTGGTAGAATGGGGGAAAGTACTGATGAGTTGGGGTGGTAGATGGGTATCGCTAGTGGAAAGGGTAACTGTGCTGAATGTGTATTAGATGCCGAAGCTTTGGTATCTGGGCTACCATTTGGACTTCCCTAAGTGGATGGTTAAAAGGCTTCTCAAGATGGCCCACTCTTGGCTCTGGGCTGGATGCCAGAGTCAGATTGATTGGGAGGTACTAGCACTTCCTGTGGATCGTGAAGGACTTAGCCTGGTGGACTTTTCCAAGAGGCTACTCTGCTTGAGGGCATGGTGGTTGAAGAGGACCAGTGAGTTGAGAGGAGAAGAATGGGTGCCCCTTATGCAGCATTTGTGGGAGGCGAGGGTGTCACTATGGAGTAACTCAGGTGATCTACTGTCCTTGGTGGCCTTAGATGGTAGCCAGAGGATGCAATATAAAGGATTCTGGTGTGGAGTGGTAGATGGGGCCCATCATATTGGGATCTGTTGGCAAGGTACTGAAGGGGATGAGGACTGGGGTCTGGAGATGTGGAGGTGGGACAGGCTCTTATTGGGAGGGAATTGGGTCGAGGACTTCTACCTAGAGGAGGGTATGGAGTGCCTTAGGGGTCTGGGGCAGGATCTTTGGCCAGAGATCTGGCAAGGGGCTGGAATCAGGGAGGGATGGGACTGGGCAGACATCTGGTCTTGGATCAAGGTTGTGTCGAGGTGACTCCTGCCAAAATTCTGGGTAGCATAGTGGAGGCTGTTGTGGCAAAATGTGATGCTAAACTTTAGGGCTGGTCATCTGGTGGCTGGCAGGATCTTTGATTGTGAGGAGTATCATAATGTAGGGCAGGAGGGCAGAGTGGTGCAGACTTCTGAACATTGGCTGGGGGAGTGCGAGAGTTTGGAGAATTTTTGAAGGATAGTTGGGGAGAAATTGGGAGTGTTGGCACCTGACCCTGAGGTGGGTGGGCAGTGGGCAGCACTGCAGTCTAGACTGGTGAGGGGGGTGGAGAATGAGTGGCTGATGGTTGGTTGGGCCGTTGCAATATGGGTGGGGCTCATAGAGCACTGGCAGAGTATCTTTGAGGAGGGCCCTTGGAGGCCTGTGAGACTGAGGGTAGTGAGGTGGGAGGAGCTGATGCTTGAGCTCTTCAAGGCATGATGGATTGATTGGGGCCCCAAGGGGGGGAGACGTAAGGGACTAGTAAGGAGGATTGTAGAGAAGAGTGGTAGTAGAGTTGTGGTAAAGGTGGATGAAGTGTTATTTGTAGGAACTAGAGAGGGGGGGGGTTCCTGTGGAATAGGTTGAGGGCTTAGGTTGTATCATATTACTATAGATGTCAGTTAATAAAGGGAGTCTAAGTGACTATAAAAAA